>JBAMYA010000017.1:5786740-5797544 GCA_037176975.1 Arrhamphus sclerolepis
GGACTTGGAACATTCAAAACTACTTGTGGATCAGGACACTTGCAGGGATCAAAGAGCTCCCTTGATTAACCCTCCTATTTCCAGGTGGCGAACCTTTTTGTGATCTGAAAACAATTAGATAGAATTTAAATATGACTTTAAAGTATCTTACCTATTTGAGTTCAACAGCATCGAAAGGCAAATGAAGTCGTTTCAGCTTATCTCATGTGATTTATGTGGCCGAAGGCGCTTGAGAAAGCATCTTTTCATAATGATGAAGGAAGTCAGATGCGTGCTTTCTGATCAGCATGTCTGACCGCCACTCCTTCCCAGGTGACATGCAAGAGCCTTCCCACTCACACACAATTGCTTCCTTGAAGAAAATATTTTTTTTGTTTCCATCTCTGTTCAACTCAGACATTGAGAGACTCAATGGCAATTGGCAATTCTGTCAAAAATAACTCATCTAGATCAAGTGTGGAAGAGAATTATTGAGAGAAACTACACTAAACCAGACTATATGAAGAACTAGCTGCTTCACATTTGAGTGTAGACACCTGAATACAGGTGTGTGTGTGTTTGTGTGTGTGTGTATGTGAATGTGTGTGTTTAGCAGTGTAGCTGAGGTGAGGAAGTTCTATAAGAATCCAGGAAGTCCAGAGGTGCTATGTTTGACTGGAAACTTGTCAAAACCAAAAACCTCAGTTTTGTTTTTTCCTATTTTATTTTAGTATCCTGATTTGGATTTTATGCTTAAACCAAAAGAAAACAACAAACAGCAAGACTTGTGTAACATATTTTTATTCAATATATAAGACACCCCAAAGGAGATGACAAAAGGTACAATGATACAGTCAAATGGTTGTGAACGTGCAATGTGATTGCAAATTAAAATCTACATGTGTAGTTTAGAAATTGTTTAATTCCTGGTGCCATGTAAATAAAATGAGAGGTCTAAGAAAATAAAAGCAATTTATTAAATTGCTAATAGGTAAGTTAATGCAGAAAACACTAAACCAAGAACCACTTGAAATTGTAGAATTGCTTAAATTGCCTATAATGCTTTTTGTCAACTATGACAATTTTACCAGTTCAATGGCATTTATTTAATAAGGTTTACTCTGACAGAAGCATTTCATGAGTCAAGTGTTCATTCGAGCACAGATATATCTTTTGAATTCCCAGCCTATAAAAACAATTTCAAATTGTTTGCATCACACCTCAGTCATGGGGGAATTAATTCTGATATGAGATTCCTGTCTCATAGCCTTTATACAAACCTTAATTTAAGTACAGTTTATAAAATATACACACAATTTCATTTCTTAATTAAGAAAAAAATGTTTCAGCTTTTATACCTTCAAAGATGCATTTCCCTTTTTGGAAATAAAACAAACAAAAAAAAATGATGGTACTTTATTCAGTTTGTGTTGAGAATTCTTCTTTTTATGTTGACATTTTGCCACCCATGTCTTTTTCTCGTCAGTTATAGCATGGGAAACAGCCGCAAAACATCTTTTTGAACGGATTGTTGCCGTCGTAACGTTTGGCTGTGCGAAGTTTTACGAGGGAAACTTGTAACTGCTCATCAGTTTTTTGAATATTGGTTTGGATGGAGTTCAACATCGGACCCTGCTCCTCTACCAGCAGCGCGATATCCAGGAATATCTCATGGATGCCCTTGATACGATTCTCCAGGTCGACCAGCTCCTGGTGACGCTTCTCAATCTGGGACAGAGCTGATCGAGCCGTTTTACCTTCACTCACAACGTTGTCGGCGAAGATGTTCCACTGACCTTTCTCAATCATCTCCTCTACGTCCTCTCCTGTCACCTCACGCCCCACTATCTCCATTTGCCTCTGGATCTGGGCTTTACAGTTCTCACGATGGCTCATCTCAGCCTCGTTATAGTCAAACATGGTGTCCCGGAAACCATTACTGAGGCAGGCATACTGGGTTCTTGCAATACGCGTGATGGCAGAGTTTGAGCCATGCGCTTCTTCGAGCTTGTGGGCTGTTCCGTCCATGTTGTGCAGGCGTTCCAGCACATTCTCAGCCCGCTTTTTTATATCAGCACCGATGGCATTGGAGTCCCTTTTGATTGTGCTCATGGTGGTGGTGCCATGGGAGATGCGAGAGTTCTGCTCGCGAAGCCTTTTAATCTCAAGGCGAATCAGTTGGATTTCTCTATGGATATCTTGGGACTGGGAAAAGACTTCCTCTAGAGCTGGGCTGTTGTCAAAAATAACTGCCTCATGAGGCAACTCCTCCTCCAAGTCTATGTTACTAAAGGAATCTGAGACCGTGGAGTCTGGATACTCCATCGGCTCAATGTTGCCGTCGGACATTACCTGCAGGTGACTTAGTCTGTCCCTCATGTTTGGGCTGGACGTAATGTGACGATTGCAGATGTCAGGATGATTCTCTGTCTCTGATTATTATGTCTCTGACAAACATTAGTAGAGACGCTTCATTAAAGTGAGCTAACCTGCAAAAAGAAAAGAAAGGTGCCCTTGGTTTTACAATGCATTTTGGAAATGAATAGCATAACAATAAAACAGCTGATTACATTCAAGATCCAGACACAAAACAACAAGCTAGTCTGAAAATATCAGGTCTTTTCCAAAAACCATGTTTCTTTAAAATGCTTTTTCCTTCTTCCTTCAGCTATAGCCCAGCCAAAACCCTTCACTGACCTAACAGGTTCTCCTCAATAGTCAGAGGTGCTACTTCTCACCAAACTAGTTCTTCCAATGCAATGTCTCTTACGTCTTTACAGACATTCTTTTTGACTTTTAACCTAAGAAGGTCATCAAGATTCTTTATATCAGTTCTATCTTGGACCTTGGGAAGCATTTAAAACAAAGATCATTCCTATGACATCATCATAATACATTTCAAAGGCATGTAGACCAATCGCCTTTACCATATCAGACATAATTCTTTATTTAGACTGGGAGTGACAGCTACTCTTACACAGTGTCTGTCATCAGAACAGTCCTTAGAATTTATTTATTTTTTATCCATGTAATATAAGGGGGAAGCATTTAAATGCACAATTTTTGAAATAATTACCTCCAACAATCAACAAATTGTTAAATATATTTTAACAAATATTGTAGCTACATCAATTGTATTATCAAAGGATTTATTCAACTTATCTGCAGCTGGTCACTTTTAAAGTCTGAATATGCTTTTGTTAAATTATAACACACTACAACTACATTACTGTTTATCCATTGTTCAAACTATACAGAATGTACTATTTGACATAATTATTTTGTAATAAATAGCCTATTTAATGTATAATCTTGATTTTGTTCACAAAGAGCTCACATACTTTTACAAATTAAGCATCCATCAACACAATGCCTTTAGTTTTTCACCCTTATTTCATGATATACCTCAAAATACACCGGGTATGTAATCTTTTCATCTTTCATTCATGGTTTCCTTAGCGACGAGCCGAAAGAATGTGGCGATATTAAAAGAAAGATCTTTACCAGTTTTGTTAAGATTTCCGCTGATGTCAAACTTTGTCTCTCTGCGTGTCGTGGCTGCATCACCTCAGCAGCATCCTCCGGTTCTGAAGTCGACTGCTCTGAGCTGTGAGCACAAAAACAAAGTGTCCCCTCATGCGTAATGGAGCTATATTCAGAGCTAAAGTTAGGAAATCTACCGTGGTGTCGTTGGGACAAATGAATGCGTCGCCCCACAGCAGGCAAACAGCCTGATGATGTGTCTTCAGGAATGAAGTCAGGTCGGTTTGGCCTCACGGTGACGCTGCATCTGAACGTTGGAGACGAGGTGTGAGCTGACTGCTCATTTGAACTTGTAGCTACACTCTTTCCAAGCTGCAAGCGGAATAAGTAGTAAATAAAACCCTGTCTTACAGTTGTACTGCAGGTACAGCATTGTCCAGGGTTTTGTCTTGGACCATCGAGCTGCTGTGAAAGGTTTATTTTATCGAGCTGCTGTGAAAGGTTTATTTTATGGGTGGTGATACCTGACGGTACAGGTAAACCCTGACATTTTCCCAGCCACGCCCAAATGATTGCAAATAGTCCTGGCAAATGTGGGAAAAACAAACAAAAAAAAAAAAAAACCCATATAACTACAAGTATTGGACCTTTACCCCGAAACCAGATAGGTGGGTCAGTGGGCTCCCTCTAACCTAAAACCTGGATTTCCAGTATCATAAAGGGGCTTTTTTTGTCACCATGGCAACCAGGTCCTGAGCTGGAGTTTCAGATTAAATTATCTGTGGTTCTTCACTTACTTTCTGGTGATTTGTCGGAACAACCCACAATAAAAAAAATGTATGAAAATATTAACTTCTTAAAAGTCATTCAGTGCTTTTACATTTTGTAGCACAGTCACACAGATCTGAGTCAGCATAAAAAAGCACCACCTCAGTTTAGTCGTTTATTTCACACGCACTCATGCTTATTAAGCTAACAGTTGGCATTGCTGTCGCGCGCTGGACCCAGAGTGTTGCTGCTTATATAGAGGGACCTTTATTGGGAGGCTACATGTAGCACAGGTGTGCCAAATTAGTCCTTCACGTGTGCTCCCTGACATGCTGCGTCACTTCCCCTCTGGAGCAGAGCAGAACCACACTCTACCACAAACTTTAGTTTTATTTGATAAATGTAATCATAATACAGTATTGAGCAATTCTGAAAACTGAATTGTTTGTGTGGGTATTTTAATCTGAACTGAAAAGAATCCCCCTCCCTTTTATTTATTTATTTTACCAGACATTCATGTTGAGATAGATAGATAGATAGATAGAAAGGACTTTATTAATTCATGAAGGGAAATTACCTAACTGCTGATATTAAGCAAATACATAATATTATACAGACTAGTAAGTAAGCTAGCATGTTAGTGAACATTCATTCATTTTCCATATCCACTTCAGGTAGGGTGTCTTGGGGGGGTTGGAGCTGTCCAGACACTACTGGGCGAAAGAGTTAGTGCACCCTGGACAAGTCACCACTTTATCACACTATCATAAAATCTCTGATCAATGTAAAAATCGCAATACCATGCCATAGATTTTAGTCGCTAGTTGAGGCTGTGTAATGCGGCCCTGAAAGTGTCAGTGCACGTCGATAATTATGATTCCAGCACAATCTAGACTGTTTTATTAGGTGGTTGAGATGAAATCATCACATCAGCTCCATTCAAAATATTTTAATAGAGGTACAAACCAATATTTTTCTTTCTATTTATCGCAGTGAATACAATTTTGTTTTCAGTGGATGTGAAATTGATTATGGAAGTAAAACAATCAATTTTATTTGAGATGTGCTGACCTTGCAGGGTTGTATTGACACTGTAGTGTCCTGTTTATACAGTTTAACTGCAGATCAGCTGCACCTGTCCAGATTGCAACACTGCAGTCACAGTACACTTCAACTTAAAATGTTGTGGTTTAGCTATTACCGTGTGAAGTCACGGATAAGTTAGCCACATCCTAGCTAACAGTGCAAATGGCCTCATATGATTGGAACAAAAAAGCATTTCTTGACTTAGTCCTAAATAAAATGACAAAGTTGAATGTAGGACGAATGAACATTTGTCATTTTTAGCTCAGAAGATCCACCTACAGGTTGGTGATGAAGTTGCTTTTACAACACTGTTCCAGATTTTCTATTGTTCAGAATGACTTGGTTATTCTCTTGGTTATTTTTTCTTCTTTTCTTGACTTTCATCTCTGCCATTATGTCCTTTGTAGCTCTATGAGCTAGTTTGAAGCTGATGTGCAATATAGGGCTGTAAAAAATATCTGCAGTTCATACGAGACATGACTGGGATGGGAGTAAAAAGTTAATTTGGGTTACTTCTGTCAGTAGTAAGGATGGGAGACTGTGAGAGTTAGACAACCCACCTCGAAAAACAATCAAACAATTCCTGCAATTAAACTCAAACAGATAAAGTATTTCACATTAGAAAAAGCCATTTGCTCAATGTATTTGGGTACCTCAACATTAATATGTTTCATTCTGAAATGTAAAACTTTTGATACAGTCACACCTCGTGTCCACACCGCTGCAATGAAATTCACCCTCAAAAACAGAATATTGTTCGTCCACTTCCGCTTTGTAAACATAGCTGCTGTCTCGTGTGTATAGCCCAACCATAAACATTTAGAAATTCAATACATTTCAGTTTATTTTTATAGTATCTGTTTCAATACAAATAGTCCCTAGTTGCTTTTCAGAGACCCAGATCATGGGCAAAAATGAATAGTAAGAAGCAGTAGCAAGTAAAAACTACCCCACTGGGAAAGCCTTTAAACCAAACAGTGGCATGGAAAATGGAAAAAATATTAAGAGATGAAATGATGACATAATTGCACTCATTAGTCGTGTGAATTACTCTTCTGGGTCAGTAATAGCTTTCCTTGATTCATCAAGCCTAGATCTTGTTACTATCTCTGGCAGATAATGCATAGATGGATCTTTACAACAATGTAAACAATATGGATGCAGAACAGTAAACACTTTCTTGTCCATAGTATGAGGATGTTTTACTTCTGCAAGCATGCCCAAAGAGCATGGATTTCCATGTGCTATGTGTCTATGGTGTTGTAATGTGGTTGGAGATTTTTGTACATTGGCTTTGTTTTGAAACTGCTTTTTGGACCAAATAATGTTCTAAACTACTGATTGTAGCCTTTACTGTTCAAACACAGTAATTCAAGAACAGTGTCTTCAGTCAGAGGACTCATCAGATCTGCTGCAACACATACTGCTACAGGTGATCTTTCCTGCCTCTACAAAGCCCCTTTGAAAAGAGTTAAATCATGGCAGTCACTGCAGTTATTTATTTCCCTTCAGGGATTCATAAAATATTACTGGACTGAACTGAATTGGATTGGATTTAAACTGTGATTAAAAATTCTTACTCCAAACTGAGCAAGTAGATGAGGCAGCACTACTCCACTATTGCAGTAACAGATGATTCACCACTTCAGATTTTATAGTGACAGATACAACCCTTTTTTGGGCTTGTCCTGTCCCACCTGTACCTGTTTCATTCGTCAGTATTTTGTCAGCAAGTGTGAAACAGTCAGGATGACTTGAATTGTTGAAATGCAAAGAAATCAAAACTTGTCTTTTCGAGCAGCAAGCTTAAAATATTGTCATTTCTTTTTGTTTAAGGAATTATGTCAATAGATAAGTTTTAAAATCCAGAGTTTAAAAAAGGTCTTGGACTCAGAGGTGAAGGTGGGTTGTGCATCCGCATGACCTCTACAGCGTCTGGTCTGTGAGCATTCCCTTTACTACGTTAATGCCTTCAATGGTTCCTCGGATTTCTTTCTTTTTTCAAATAATTTTTTTAAAGTATCATTATGACAGTCGGATCCTATGTACTATAACACAACATGAACATAGGAGCTTTCCTTTTGATTTTTTTGTGAGTCATAATCAGCCATTGAAGCTTAGCAATGACGAAAAAAGCTGGCGATAACATTAATTTAAACTGAAATAATTAAATTTCAGAGTGTTGACTTTTGATAGGCTGAATACTGATAGCGTGTCATAGATACGTCCCTCCCATATATCTTGTGTTATCATAAAGCCCCTCTCGGTGCTGAATTTGTCTTATTTTAGGATTGTTTAAATATATTGACACATGGGTGATCGAATTTCCCACTGGCCGTGAAGCTAGCGCACTTCCATCAGTACGGTACCCTGTGACCACCTTTGACTTTATCTTTCTCTTCCAGAAGGAAACCCCTCGACTGTCGCTTGAGAAGTAAGCAGACGAAACTCTCTTAACTACGACTTCAAACAAACAAGAAAACGACCATGAGGTTGGCTACACTTCGCAGCGCCTGTGGCAGTCTTGGGGTGTCCTCGGCTCGTCCAGGAAGCAGATTCAGCGGGTTGTCTCGGAGATGTCTACCCGTTGGGGTTGCCAACAACCGGCTAAACCTCCGGATGGCGAGCGCTGCCGCTAGCAGCGGCGCCAATCCGAAATTTACCGTCAACTTTGGGAAACTGTCCCAAGCGGAAGACTGGTCCGAATACGACAACTCGGTTGGGTAAGAAATGCACTGTTGACTCAAATAAATCACTGAATTGGTGTTGTTCCAGAAAATACAAGTCTGACTATGTGTGTGTTTTTGAGGTGATGAACAGTGGTCGTTATTAGCCTCACCGGCGTTTTGGCCCTTGGCTAGCAGCCAGTCTTGCACGTGCCTCTGTTTGATCAGAGGGACTCAGATTATCTGATGTAACGTCTCTCTGAGGTTGCCAGACACGCTGTAAAAAAAAAAAAAAAAAGCCGAAAAATAATGAGGAACAGAGTTAAAACACACTTGAGTGGATGCAGGAAAGTCCTGCTGAGACATGTATAACATCACTAGTATATATATGTGTGTGTGTGTGTGTTTAAAATGAGAAATCCTTTCATGTTGACACTTTTATGACATAAGACAATGATTTTTATACCATAAATAAAGTCGTTTTAACTTTATACATTAAATATATTCCCTCGCTATGCGCGGGCTTGTTTTTAGTTACGTTTACATGTTCTGAAAGATATATAGGTCAGTGTTACTATGTTAGCTCCTCCCACTTGATGTCATGCGAAGTATGGTGGGTTCAGTTTTTACGGTCTTAAAGTAAAATCAGTTTTACAGTACATTAGTGCTCTCCCATTAACTGTACAGTTGACTGCCTTATCAGTCTCCCTCTTATAATGAGAGAAGTTTTCATATACTGTACTCCTCAAAGTGAGATATTTAGTAACCCTGGAAGACACGTGATCAAAGACAAAAACACTAACAACATTACTTCACCTTTACAAAGACAAAGACAAGCAGCTTCTAAGAAATGCTAAAGTTATAAAACACAACCAAAGTCTCAAAACAGGCTGCTTTTGGAGAAAACACTCCCAAGTAGTTAAATGAGTTTCAGTTACAGAAACATGCTGACATGTTACAGGCTTAAAATATATATGAAAATGAATAAGTCTATAAAGAAAGACATGTTTTTGTTTCCGGTTTTTACTTTGTTGGGGCAGTGGTGTCACCACTCATGTTTCAGCAGTCGTTTGTTACATAAAGGTAAAACCATAATACTGAGAACACAAAAGACAGAACTATTGATGAAAATACAATCTCAAAATCATTTCCTATTGACTCATACTGATTGATCTTTTTGCTGCCTTGTCAGTTTCTGTATTCATGCAATTACCTGTGTTTTTCAGTGGAAAGTCTTGATCAATAGCGAGTATAAATCAGTTTTTTCCAGATATCTGCTGGCTATACCGGAGCCCAAAAGATCAGTTGGAATGTACCAGTTGGTTCTGCCTGATATGCTGTGACTTTAGAAAAGTGCAGTTGCACTTATATAAAGCACTATATGAAAACAAAACTGGATCAGATGTACACAATGCAATAAAACATGAACCTTGGTTTGGACAGTGATTCAGACTTTTACGTAATCTGTTAGTCGTCAGACAATCGACAATCGGTAACCAGACATCTTTCACTCCTTACACAAATAAAGTACATTTAAACTCACTATCTCCGATGTTTGTTCCAGAATCTACTTGGAAGCAAACACTGTGAACCTTTTTAATTACTTCTGGAGACACATTGGTTGCAGGTTGCTACTATAATAGCTTTTAACTATATATTCACTTGTGTATGATGGCTGCTTTGCTGATGCTGTATCTTGTCAGAAATGAATACTACACATTTACAAGATGTAATGTACAGATGACCAGTAGATGCCCACTATGAGAAATGGTTGCTTAGTTGTGGACATGGATAAAAAGCAAATACATCTCTGTGCTAAATATCGATTTGTCTGGTGTTTCCAGTAAATGCCAAGATAATGGGTATCTAAGCCAAGACTTCCTACTCAGTCTACTGGTCATTGTGTGAAAGGCGATTAATTTAGAAACATTTTTATTCATCAAATGACAGGCAGCAGTTTTGAGATTATTTCAACCTCTTTTGCTTGCCATGGACCTCTCTGTTTGCATGCAATGAAAGCTCTTTAAAACATAAATCTGTATTTCAGTGGTTATTGTCAGAAACCAGAAAGCTTCCAGATTCAAATGTCGTTTCCCTTACCTACATATTCTGCATAATCATATGCATCTTTCTGTCACTGGAGTGTGTAATGTTGTCAGTGTATCATTGTGCGGTCATGAGTTTTTGTATTTGCACAGTATTCATATATTTTGTTGTGTAATTATATTTAGTAACTCCAAGATAGTGAAAAATGTCTTCAGTTTGCTCACTTTGGTCAGTTTCTCTTTTTGTTTCAGTTTTCACTATTATTTTAGTTTAATAGGGCCAATGAAAGTTTGAGGCATTATAACAATAACAGTTAATTTTTCCTGCACATTAATCCACAAACACACTTGTAAAAGTTGTTAAAGTAAAAAAGAAAAGGTTTCAGTTATTGAAAACCTTATTAAACGTGCAGTTACCATGTAGGGTCAAAACAAGGAGACCAAAACTGTTCTCTGGATTGAAGTGTGTACGTGGGGTCTTCTCATGGGGTCTATAGGGATCGACTTACATTAGGAATCAGTTTTTAGTGGGCATTCAAGGGCTTCTATCTTTTCTTTTTTATAGAACTTAACATTGGGACGGGGGTTTTCTAACCAAGGAGGTTTCTGCTTGGACTTGATTCTATGTACCCCTTTTGTGGGTAAATGGACATTGCTAACAAGCTTTTTTTAATTTTTTTTTTCTCCCCACAGGGAAGTAGTTCACAGCACCAAAGAGGCAATGGCAGCTCTGCATAGAATAAATCCAGAATTCCAACCTTTGCTAGCTATTCTACA
>JBAMYA010000017.1:5815416-5827739 GCA_037176975.1 Arrhamphus sclerolepis
CTGAACAGTGAATGATGTGTAAATTACCAAAACCACTCTAGATCCTATTTTGAATACACTCTTAATTAGTTCTTTATGTGTGTGTGTGTGTGTGTGTGTATATATATATATATATATACACACATACATACACACATATGAATGGTTCTAGATGTAGAAGAAAATGCAAAAATAATAAGGCGACTTTCACAATATGCACTGGAGAGACTGCATGTTTGAACCAAACATATATTAACAAGCCTTTATTTTGATTTTTCCATACCAGTTCCAAAATTCATACCTGCCTCTACATTGCCTACCATTACTCCACTGATGTTGATGATACCTTTAAATACCTGTAGCATTTATATAATTGTGAAAACACCACATGTGAAGCCAGCAGCCTTGTTTGTCATACATCAGGAGCTGTTCACAAAACAATGAGATTTCCATGGTACAGTGCATGTTCCGCCTTTGTTTTACTATTCTACTGATAATAGCATTTCTCAGACCAACTATTTACTATTTCCTGAATCTACTTTCTGAAATGTTCTGTTTTGTTGCATTTTTGGGAATCGTTGTTTTGCATCCAAAATCTAAGTATTTAACTATAAGAATTCACATTAGCAATCCGTTCAACTCTGCAAAAGTTGTTAAATGACGTATCAACGTGATATACCACCGAATGACGTGAATTGCCACGCATATTATTGTAGTAACTGGGAACACGTGTGCTTTATTGACAAAATGTAGAAATATAATTGAGACAGCAAACGTGAAATCACATGATCTAATAGTAAGTTCGCCACAATATCTGAGTGCTAACTTGTTTGGAGCAAAATAGCACCGCCCCTGCTGTGCACGTGGAAGAACGTTCGCTTCCGTAGTGAGATTTCTGGCCACTCTGAAAATACACCATAAAACTGGCCGTGGATTAAATAAACGGAAGGTAAACACACCTCTGTAATGAAATAAATCTGTAACACGGAGACAAAATAACAACTAAAGCGCATATGCGACAGTAAAGGGAGCGAGGGGAACGAGCGCGCGGGGGACCCACTGCTGCCCTTGCCTCGGTTGCTAGAGCGAGGAGAGAACGGACATGCGTGTTGACACGCGGAAGCGCGCGCGCGCGCACGCCACACACACATATATAGCAAAAGACAGCGAGCGACGCAAGGGGGATGGGGCTGGTCACGAACGTTTCTTTTAACTTCCCCGTGACAATTACAGTTAACCGAAGCACAACGAGACGCCAAATAATGTAACAATATTATCTGGTGAGTAGGTGAATGTACAGCCTAACAGTCGTACCTGTGCTCCGTTGATGTTTCTGGAGTTTTTGCCGCGTCGCCGTTGTTTGTTTGTTAACGGAGACTCGTCTGTCCTCTCTGCGCTCGCAGCTGCTTCAACTGTGTTCCTTGTAAACGCAGCATTCGTTGGCGGCGGAGAGGGTCGTCCGTCGGTGTTTTCCGGTTAGGGGTTTTACGTTACGGTCACATGACTGGGTTAAAAAAAAAAAGCAGCCAAAAAGAAGCCGTTGTAAAAAATCCGTTGAGGAAGGGGCGGTTGAGTTAACGTTAATTTCCCGCACTGTCTAACCGTCGTGAGACCAATCCTGGTAGACAGTTTTTTTTTTTTGTTTTTTTTCGCTTGACAGCCGACGAGGTCTAACAGTCACACTCTCTCACCGTATGTTAGTTAATCATTTGCGCCTTTACCGTTAACGACACGTAAACGAATATTTTTATTTAGACTTTTAGCTGTGTCCGAAGCATTTTCAATGTTTTCAACAAGTTGGAAGAAATATAAAGAGAGCGTACATATTTAGACGTTTAAAGTAAGCTGTAATAAGACAAAGCGCTTTAAAATAAGTAAAATATCACAACCCGTTAAGTCACATGGCACAAGATGTTTTATACAAATAATTTACAAAAGGTTGTTGTTGCTTTTTATTTAGATAATTGGACCACGTTTATTGTGTATTAAGAGGTACATTTAGGCGAGACCTAATTTTATTGTTGATCTTTTTATTCAGTAAATGAAGAAATGAATATTCCATCAGAAATAGGTAGCTCCTGAAAAGGCTACTTAAATACTCTTAATAAGAGTAGAACATGTAATTGTATTAAATTAAGTATAGTTAAAGTTTTAAGATATAAAGTACGTGATCAATCCTGATTGTTACATATTACATCAATAGATTAATAACACTGGAGCATCAATGTGCAAGCAGTCTGTATAGGCTTTGGAGAACGAACACGGTTAACATATTAGGCTATATATAGTTTTATCTCCATGTGAATATGAGAGATTGGGAGATACTTAAGGCAGTGGTTAGGGTTTTTCAATGCAGGACTATTTCTTGAGTTTTTAATTATTGTTTACTGATTGGATGACATTGTAATGCAACAGTGTGTCTGATTCAGAAGTTAAATAAGTTTGCCTGAGATGTTAATATGTACCTGAAATAAGATGCTGTAT
Source organism: Arrhamphus sclerolepis (assembly GCA_037176975.1). NCBI lineage: Eukaryota > Metazoa > Chordata > Actinopteri > Beloniformes > Hemiramphidae > Arrhamphus > Arrhamphus sclerolepis. The sequence goes on from JBAMYA010000017.1 coordinate 5,817,880, forward strand.
TTTTGTTTGTTTGTGTTTTTGCAAAATGTCAGAAGCCAAAAAAGATTCCAAACCAAATAAAATTTTATCAGTGTGTTTTTCTTTCTTTCTTTTTTTAAAGCTATTTTTTGCCCATTGTTTTTAAGTCTTTATATTAAAAGTAACTCGAAAAGTAATTTTCCTATTAAATGCAGAATAGTTCAAAATGTGATTAAAAAGGAAGAATAATGTTGGGTAAAAGGGAGATAGCACAGTAAGCTATATCATCATGACTGTATTTGAAGTGTAAATTGAATTTTAATTTAGCCTCATTTAAAGGAACATTCCATTATTAAAACAACACCAGGTCTATTATTAGAGTGTAAAGAGTGTCAGCTTTGATTATTGACCAAAATAATCTGAATCAAAGGAGTTGACAGCTAAAATATGTATTTGAAGTTACATGGCAACAATGGAGCCACGTTAAAATAAATATCTATTTTATGTCACTAAAAAGAATGGAAAAATAGCACTGTAACACTATAGCACCATAGCCATAGACAAACTTAGTTAATTTTACGTTTGTATGAATACAAAAAGTGTACATTAAGGGCTGTTTGTGCGGGCCTCTGCATCCAGTCACTGCCAACTTGTCATGAGTCTGTACAAGTCAACTATCAAGCAAACTGAGGAGAGTTCCTGCCCTCTGTTCACATATAATTATTAAACAGTAATGATTAAACAGCTGTCATTTCCTGCGCAAGAATGTTCGAAATCTGCTATTGAATAACGCATAAGGAATGAGCAAACGTAGTCAGTCCTGTCGCTTGTGTTCACCTTTTACCAAGTAATGTCTGATATGTATAACTGTAGCTGTAACCTAATAGATCCACCAGTTGAGTAACTTAGTTGCAACAAATTTAACAAAAGCATTTTTATGATTTGTTGTTTCTGTGGGAAAAAAAGGAATTTCCCTTTAGTGTAGCCTCACTGTTTTTTTAAACTAAATTTTCTTAACGTTCTTCAAAGAGAAGTCAATAATATAAATATCTTAATTTCTAAAAATGTCTGAAGTTTAACCACTGATCACATGATACATCACTGAAGGTTCTATCTTTAAAGGGACATAAGAAAAAAGCCTGTGTTTGAGAGCATATACTTGTGTCTGTAAAAGTGAGTATAAGCTCAAAAGATTCCTACATAAACCAAACTTTTAATTTGTTTGTGGCAGCTTAAGTCTAAAAATATACAGAAAAGTGTTCAAATTTGCAGGGTATTTTGGACTTCACAGGCCCAGGTCAGTATAGATTTATGCACTTTCCCTGTCTCTATCCCTGTGCAATGTCAGGTTTTCCTGCATTTGCTGCCCCTTGGAAGTGGGTAGCACAAAGTTGTTGCACCAGTTTCAAAAGAGGCACATCCCACGGAGAAGAAGAATGGCAAGGAGTGCTAACTCCTCTGCATGAATCCAGCTGCCTTGAGCAGCACAGTTTAAAAGGAGACCTTTTACTGTATCCCTGTGGTATTTTTGACCAAAGAAGGCTGCAGATATTTCATTGAGACGTCAGAAAATTGTTTAAACCTATGAAAAAAAAACTACAGCATGTCTCCTTTAATGTGATTGCAATGCAGGTTTAAAGTTTACAATACACTTGTCAAGTTTACTGGAACATTATTGATTTCTTAAGTTTTTTATCTCACTTATAATGCAGAGGGGAGGCAGTCTAAACCCATGTTTAAACCATTTAAAAAAATCTCAACCAGTGGTGTCAAACTATGAACATACTGCATGCTTTGTATTGAAGCTTAAGTAACAAAAAGGCTGCTTGAATGAATCCACTAATATTTTTTTTAAAACTTTCTTGAATTTGAAGCAATTTGAAAATGCACAGGAGGTGTAGAACCTTCTCACAACTGCACTTTGGAGTGTAATCAACATGTGGTCATTTTGTGGTTATATTAAGTTGAGTTGGGTGATGTGGTCCTAGTGTAATCAACCATTTTTAACAGAACATCATTACATAGTTGTGCTCAGGCCTTTGGGACAGGAAGTCACGAGGAGAACCAGACTAAGTTAGTTATAGCTCTTTGAAAATTGTATTGCAGGATGAGGCTGGGTTGAGTCTGTGGGTGGAGATGAGACATACAGAAGAGTTTTTAAAAAAATCTTAGAACCATGTCTTTGAGAAAAAGAGAGGAAAAAAGAGCACATCATTAATCTTGTCTGCATTGGTACCAGCACTTACTAACAAAATGCAAGTTTGTGGGGGTACAAGATATTTTACAAACAAAACACTTGATACGAGACCACTTGCAGAGCAATGGTAGTTTGAATGACAACAAAACAAAAGCGTGTTTTCTCTGCTGAAAGGCCTCAGCAGGAGTTTACTGAATAAAGCAAATGAACTGTTATTATTGGATCACTGTCACTGTTGCATCATGTTGATCATTACATTACAATTACATTTATGGCTCTACCATAAACAAAAATGCTCTGTTCATGGTTACCTCAGACATCTCCTCTCCTCTTTCTTATTCACACAGCAGATATAGACTGGACTTTCACATGACTACCATGTCACTAATCTCCATTTCATTGATTTGCCTTGCAATAATGCATTTCAAAGCTTAAGAAATTCGGCTATAGTGTTATATTTGCGCAAGTGTTCAGTTTCGAGCGACTTTAGTACAGCATAGTCAGTCTCTGGTGTATGTGTAATGAGCTAAAAGCAACCGCCTTAGCAGGCCCTTTAACATCGACAACCACCCTCCCCCCGTCCTCCTACCCCTCGTCCTTGGCCTGTTTTGAAACCGGAGCGGTGAGTCACTCCTCTCCGTTTAGAAAATAACAGATCCGGCCAGGCTGGGGCCCGGTGGGGGGATGGGAGGCCGGCGGTGGATGAACACCGGAGGTGGACGCAGCTGGACTCCCACTTTCAGGGACCCCACATCCTGACAACAGGCCGGCCTGTTCCCATAGTGACTAGGGGGATGATATAAGAGGGGGGGAAACACCGCCAGAACGAATTGATATTCACATCTTTCCAGCCTGTTATCTGCGTTTGCAGCCAATCAGTTGGACGTTATCTTCAAAATCAGATCAACCGGTCCAAATTTCCGACCTCTGTCTGTGATACGATACACACAGCACACGCGGGCAGCCAAGATCCTTTCTGTACACCAAAAATGACCCCCCCCCCAAACAAACAAACAAACAAACAAACAAAAAAACAACAACAAAAACTTGCCATTTGCCAAACAGTAAGGTTTGTAGAAAAATGCGCCCTTAGCTTAACACACAAATTATATAATAAAACTATACGCATTAGAGGCTATTAATATTTAATCGGGGGTATTTAACAAGAACTCACTAGAGAATTCCATTCATTTTCTAAATTTCAGCCATTTCAACCCCCCACCCCCTTCACTTCCCGCCAAAAGCCTCAGGGGTTCGAATTCTGGTCTTTTCTAATAGGGTGAATCAATATCTCCATGACAACTGTTACCCTGGACAATAAGGGATGCTCAGGGTGCAGTTACGATGCTGCCGCAATAGGCGAATGACATGCGCATTGCAGCAACGCGTACAGTTAAGAAAGACAGCATGGCTCACTATTATTATTATTATCTAAGCGTCTGGGTCTGTTGACTGATGATTTCACATCACGCAGTTTATATTTAGGCCATTAGATGGTGTCATTGTATTTTCAATCTTTAAAAAATGTCACAAAATCATTATTAAAATGTAAATATTTCTTTCTAGACATAGAGGATAACCGCGAGGAAGCCAGCTTGTAAAGTTTTCATATATAGACGAGTTCAAGCTTTAAATGTCAGGCCTTGGTCTAGCTTGAAAAAAGAAGTTGCTCCTGTCCTGGTGATTTGTATAAATAAAGTTTGAGTGTGAACCGTTTCCCACTGTTGCAATGATGGCGGCTGATCACACTGTTGGCGGGGTTCCTCCTTCACTGTCTGCCAGAGTGGAAGGGTAAGTTGAAAAATGTTTTAACGACTTTTTCACAGCGTGTGATCATGTTGAAAATTACAATACAGCTTCAGCACGGCTAAATAATGCTAGCAGGACTGTATTCTGTGGTGCTAGCTAAACGTAAACTGTTATTAAGTTGGTAACGACTCATAATACTCACACATTTATTTGGTTAAATAAAACAAATATACGACAGCACAAATGTACCAGTATTAGTTTTGCTGTCTTGATTTTTACTCTACAAAAGACACGTCTTTACATAGAGCTGATTAGCTAGTTAGCTTACTGGTCTGTTTATAATTCATATGCTGCAGTGAAGGAAAGTAACTTTCATGTTTTCTTTTTCCTCTGCAGGTCTTTTGCCTATTTGACTGTCCGAGACCGATTGCCAACGATTCTTACTAAAGTTATAGACACAATACACCGTAACAAGAACAAGTTTTTTGAAGAATATGGGGAGGTGTGTTAGTTGCTGTTTATCTTTCACAGTATGTAGTTTATTGCACCCATGACATTTTTATTTTATGTTTTTTTTTTACTTGTCCCCCTCTGTATTTTCAAATAGGATGGTATCAATGCAGAGAAGCAAGCAATATCTTTACTGTCTAAACTACGAAATGAGCTGCAAACTGATAAGCCAGTGCTGCTATTGGCTGATGGCCTGCAAGACGTAGAGTGCTGGAACCAGTATCTGGAGAGACAAGGGAGACTGCAAGGGATTGATGAGTCTGTGAGCTGGTTCAAGTCTCCATGGCTTTATGTGGAGTGTTACATGTACCGCAGGATACAAGAAGCCCTCTGGCTTAAGTGAGAAGCATTTACTTTACTTTATGCGTCCTTAGCTTAACACACAAATTATATAATAAAACTGTCCACATTAGAGGCTATTAATATTGTAGAGCACAAAGCACACAATTTCATCATTTTAGTATTACTCTACAATATGTTGACTATTCATTTTTAAAAATGATTGGAAACTGCAGCCTCACTTCCACATTTACTATATTTCTATAGGTTTTCACCATCACCATATGAGGATTTGACAGAGGATTTGATGTTTTGGGTAATTTTAAAAGGGAGGCAGGGCAATACAGTTCCAGAAATAGGTTTTTGTTTTGTTTTTTTTAATGAAGTTTGTGCAGATGTATAATTGTTTTCTTAATGTGTTGCTCTTCTATTCAATAGTTTTATATTAGGACATTTTCCATCATGTAAAATAAGATACACTCACAAATTATAGAATTGATGTAAGGTGGGAAAGTTTAGTATCTTTAGAATTCAAAGGGTATTGCAGTGCTTTGGAGAATTCACATAGCAATGTAAAATTAGTTTGTTTGGTGTTTTTTAAAAAAAATTGAGATTCAGTTTTTCATCTGTCATTGCTTCATGTCTTGTTTTATTTCAGTCCTCCCATCAGTGACTTTGATGTCTTTAATGAGGGAAAGACTCAGAGCTTTTATGAGTCTCAGCAGGCTGTGATGGCTTTATGTACTTATTTGGAGGATCTCCGTAAGAACATGGAAAAGCTCTCTAAGAATCTTCTGTTGGAGCATTTCAACAAACTAGTGCAGGTCAGTGTCTTCTACACACTCTTGAGAATACAATTGTAGTTAAGAATGACTGATGCGAACCAAGAATCACATTTTAATATTTTTCGGCAATGATAACGCACAGTGTATATTTTTGTGTTTTTATGAATATTTTTATTTAAATATTGATAAATACTATAATTTAATCTGGAATACTCAATATTTTCATTGAGTCTACTGTCTGTCAGTGTTAGGAGTCAACGTATTCCTACATTGTGTGCTCTCATGTACTGTTTCGTAAAACTGATTTCCTCACAAAGCCCTCCTTTTTAACTTTTTTTTTTTTCTGTTGTTTGATAATGCAGTCAGTCATAAATTTAAAATTTTAACTTGATTTTAACTGCCCATTAAGACCAGATGTTAACCACTAGTCACAGATTTTAAGTGTGACATGGTCTGGTACAATGACAATGGTTATGTTCTGTTGTTTTTTGGGTTTTTTTCTTTCCAAAAGAAGGATGATTTTGTATCATTTGCCAGTTGTTGTACATAAAAGTAATTTCCCAAGCACAGCTTATGGTCAAGCTGCAGGTGTTTATAAATGCAGAGTTAAAGGAGGAAAAAAAACTGCTTGTGCTCTGTTCTAGTGATTCTCAGTAGAGACTCAAAAAGTAGAGGTTGCACGGTGAATGCTCACTTTCAAACAGTGGGAGAAAAGATGGGTAAAAGTCATACCTCAGTTATTTCTTATGTACCTGACAATTATTTTATTTTTATTTTTTTATTCTGTCTAGGTTTCTCTGTGGGGGAACAAATGTGATCTTTCTATCTCGGCTGGCCAAGAGAACTCTCAAAAGACCAGTCCAATAGAGTCCCTCAACAGTCTACAACCCTTTATCTTGGTGAATGACTCCAACATGGTATGGGCAACTCTTAATTCTTCCCAGAAGCTAGGGGAGACGGGCAATAAGATCGCAGACAGAGTGGACATTGTGCTAGACAATGCTGGCTTTGAGCTTGTCACTGACTTGATCTTAGCAGATTTCTTGGTTTCATCTGGTCTTGCACGCCAGATTCACTTTCATGGAAAGTCCTTCCCATGGTTTGTCTCTGATGTCACAGCCAATGACTTTCAGTGGACCATCCAGCAGACCATGGCAGCCAATCACAAGTGGATGTCCAAATGTGGATACCAGTGGCAGATCTATCTGAAAGAAGGTGCATGGCACTACCACGATCACCCTTTCTGGACACAGCCGCATGAGTTCTGTGATATGGCAGCTGATGCTCCTGACCTGTATGCAACTTTGCAAGAGGCAGACCTGGTGCTGTTTAAAGGCGATCTCAACTACAGGAAACTGACTGGGGACAGGGAATGGGATCACACAGTTGGTTTCAGTACTGCACTGCGAGGTTTTGGGCCTGCACCACTCTGTAGTCTGAGGACTCTTAAGGCCAACGTTCAAGTTGGTCTGCAACCTGGCCAAGGTGAGAAGCTCACATCTCAAGACCCAACTTGGATGACTAGCGGCAAATACGCTGTCATTCAGTTCTACAGCCCAAAATCAGTGTGATCTGGCTGACATCAAAATTGCCCGAGGAAGGCATGGATTCATAAAAACATTTAGTAAGTACCAAAAGTAGGTGTTTCCTATAAAAGAACAGTGTGTAACAATAACAAAGATCAATGAGAAAAAGACATATTTCAGAGAGAAAAAAGTTTCTTAGTATGTGATGTCTTTGATAAATGAACTTATGTTTTTATCTTGAGTGAAGCACTTAGATCTATTTTTGCCATGAGTTCTTCAAAGTGGAATAATGGACACAATGCTAGCAAAATGTTATATAGAAGACAAAGGAATCAGTAACGGTGTTCACAGGTCTGCTTGTAAGAAACTGCACACTTTGCTTTACTTACACATGCATAAACATACATGATTATTATTTTCCTCTGCTTTTAAAGATCTAAATGCTTCTCCCACCAATTACTGCTCCACATTTTCTCAAATAACTGGGGCCTTTGGCTCCCATACGGCATTCATAACATCATATGGTTTTAGGATTCCTTTTTAAAACCTTGTCATATATTTTGGTTTTATTTTCATTGATCTGATTAAATGTCGCTTTAAGATCTGGCAACACTGGATTATGATTTTGAGTGTTTGTGATGGCTGCTATATTAAACTTGACCACTAGATGTCAGTAATTGCTGCACACTGTTACTTTAAGCCATAAGAAAAGTTATAAAAGATTGCAAAATGCCATCTTCTGTTATCTTTCTCAAATTAAATAAAGAAATACAAAGCAACATTAGTAATTCAAATGACGTAATTATGCATTCACATAATCTAAACTGTTGGCATTTTTAGTTTGATATTTATTTTTTGACCATTACTTTAATTAGCCATCTTTCATTGAAAATTTATATTCAATGTTGACATATCATTTAGTGTTTTATTGCAGATACTTGCATGCTGTACTCCCTGAATCAAGTCATATTGTTTACAAGTAAAAGTATATGCAGATAACAATTACTGATGTAAGATTGAATGGTTAGGTTGTAAGAAATGCATCTCAACATGCAGTTGAGCAGGACAAAGATTGATGTAATGTATAGTATTTTAATTCAGCTCAGGTTGGGATACTTTTGCACTCAGTTTCATTGACATTGCATGCATCAAAACAAACAAACCACCACTTTTGATCATAGGGTTGTGTTATGACTGTGTATTCTCAGCTTAAGATGTGGTATATTGTTTTTGGGGCAGTGTAACAATAACATTGATCGTGTGTGCTTGTTGTGTTTACATTGAGAACCCAGACCTCTGTATCTTCATAGATAAAAGTGGATGTTATCGTGCACACAGTTATGTCACCCAAATCTGCATAATAACTTTTGACAATTTAAGAGATTCTGATGACTGTGTTGCTGGAGAAAAGTTTGTGAGTTTCTTAAAAATTGCTCTGATTTAATAAATTACTGCAACAAATGGTACTTTGACCTACTGTTTGTACTTTGAACTACCGATAGAAGGTTTTGGGTAGTAAGATATCTATTGAATCGATCACTCCAGTCAAACTGTAAATGTCGACTTGTCAGACACGAATCCAGTTGAATCTAGCTGACTAGTCTCAGGTTGAGAACAATATTTGATTAACATATGCAGCCTAATATAATGAAGCCCTTTACCTGAAGCTGTTAACAGATCCATCTATTTATACACATACACCCATATGAAATCAGTCATTGGGTGAAATGTTCACTGAAAGTGTGACATATTTATTTTCCAGCAGATGTTGCTACCTGTTGACCTTTTTATATCCACGGGTCACGTTGGACCTCAGAAACGGTCAACAAAACAGCTGGAAATGCTGCAAAATGTGCATTACAATTCTGGATGAGCTGGGAAAAATGAACTACATAATTGATACTTCTGTCATGCTTTTTGAATGTGGTCTGTCATGAAAATGAGGTCAATTACAATAAGAGGCACACTATCTTGATCCATTTAGGTGATTTACTGTGGCTGTTTCACATTTCACTCTTCATTTTGCTGTTTCCTCACGTTACTGCCTCTTCATTTTATTCCAGGGAAAATGCAAAAGGATGTACAGTATATCATCAGGGCTTCTTGTTTTCCACTTGACCTGACATGTCCTGAAAAATTGGGCTGTTTACTCAAGAAAAATGTTGTACAGAAAAGATGATGAGGGCTTTGTGGTAACCTGTTTTTTTTTGTGTGTTTTTTTTAATTTCCCCTGTTGCAGATGTACTTGATCATGTTTATTTAAATGAAATCATTGCACATCATGTGTAATTTGAGAAGCTAGGACAGTTGAATTATTCTTACCAATGTTGTTATATATTTTATATAATTCCAAATATTCAGAGTTGGTTTTCCTAAGGCGTCAGTATTGTAATCATAAAGCCTTTGATTTTGTCATATAATCTTTCCCTTTCATTTAACTGTTTCTCTGTACTAAATTGTGATGCTATATCTCCTCCCTAAATATAACCAGAAAGTTTTTTTTTTTTTCCGTCAGTCTCTTTAAGATGGTACAAAGAGAGAATTCAGGGCATTTTGTCCGACATCTGAAATACAGAAATAACCATTCATACTGCTTATTTGGGATTATTTGGGGCTGGTTGTGTAATTACTGGCTGTTAGAATGAGATTTGACCTCCTGCTTTGTTTGCTGTGTTATGGTGACCTGGCACTTAAACACACCATGGTTATTGATTTGGCTGCATCTTTAATTTGTTTATCCTTTTTTTTTTTTTTTTTTTTTTTTCCTGAGCCAAAATGTTCTGTTTCTTGTTGTCTGTTACAGAGTTATGTTTCTGTTGTTGTTTTTTATTTCCGATCGGAAGAACACACGTCTGA
>JBAMYA010000017.1:5827839-5857178 GCA_037176975.1 Arrhamphus sclerolepis
TTTCCTCTTTTCTACCGTTTGTTTCCCCTCCCCATCCCTTTTTTGCATTTTTGATTTGTTTGTCCTTTTTTTTTTTTTTTTTTTTTTTTAAACCTTTCGACTCTTTCCATTGAATCCGATGAGCTAGATGCCTGTGAGGCAAGAAGAGAGGAATCAAGTGGTCTGTGTTGCGCAGCAGACATGAGGATGATTCATCTGTAAGAGGTGAGTATTGTCTCATGGTGGATTTGGATTTTCTCTTAAGCTCTGCTGTTTAAAACTATTGCCTATTTGTTTTACATTTCCTCAGTGATTTGATTGAGTAAAGTCTCAGGTGCATTCAATAATTTTCCTTCAAAGAGGTTATACGCAAGACCCGTGTGCTCGGTATCAGCTAAATTAAGGATTAATATTCCGAGAGACTTTCTCTGCTACTTTATTGGTTGCTCTCTATCTAGGATGTAGCCACAACCATTTTTCTTTCCTTAAAAGTAAAACAAAGGTGAAGTGGGAATAGTTGTGTAGGGGGAGAAGAGACAGGGAAGTTGTTTGGGAATCAGTATTTATGACATTCCTTCTTTTCCTCTCTCCCACCAGCCTTCCCTCACTCCTACACACCAGTATGAATGTATTTGAGGAAAAGAGGGAAATAGTATACTTTGCAAAAAAGTAAGGTGTGGTTTAGAATCTTTTTATGTCTCTTTTTTTTTAAATTTTTTTGTGCTTCTTGAACCTGGTGAGCAGAAGCACAAGGCAAACAGGACAAAAGGACTTACTGATCCCTCCAAGTTGTCTGACAGGCGCTATTGGAGACGAGTCTCAGAGAGAGAAAGTAAAGAGAGGGAGAGCTGCACTCCTCTCCCACTCCCAGCAAATGAGAGAGCAAGTCGAAATCACGTTGCTTATCAACGCTGTTTTGCTGTGATGTTGCTCAGGCAGAGCCCGGTGCAGAGCAGGCAGCTGTTCGGACCAGTACTCAGACCCAGGATTAGCCCAGCCTCCTCAGAGCTGGAGACCCTTTCTCCACCACGTCTCTCGTCCTCACCCCGTGACCCCCTTAGTGACATGTACCCTGAAGAGAGCCGGGGTTCTGGAGGGGTAGCTGCTGTGGACTTCCTGGAAGGGACGTATGACTATGCCGCCCCCACCCCTGCCCCAACTCCTCTTTATAGCCAGTCCACCTCTGGCTACTACTCTGCTCCCCTGGATGCCCACGGACCACCCTCTGATGGCAGTCTTCACTCTCTGGGCAGTGGACCAACCAGTCCTCTGGTGTTTGTACCCTCCAGCCCCAGGCTTAGTCCATTTATGCACGCACCTAGTCATCACTATCTGGAAACCACCTCGACACCCGTCTACAGGTAAGATAAGATAGTTATTCACGTGTGAGCCATTGAAGCAAAGAAATGAAAGAAGTTGGCCTAATAATTAAAGTAAATCTAATGAAACATACAGCATGTTATGTGTGGGTGGTGACAAGTCACAGTTTGAATTAATATAAAAGTTGTTGAACTGAATAGTGCAATCAGAACCATGTTTTTTTGTTTTTATTTAAATTGCTTCAGCTTATTCTGGCTCATTTTCAACACAGCCATTCGGTGAATATCCGATCAAGAAAAGGTTCATTCTTATTTGTGCATATTTGCTGAATTTATTAACTCATAAATTTACCACTGAATATCAGTGTTGTAAAATACTGCTGAATAAGTAGATGTCACATGTGCAACTTATTAGTTATGGCAATGAGATTTTTACTTAAGTCCTCAAAATACCTTTATAAACAAAACAATTATGTAATCACACAGCTTTTCACTCTACCTCTTTATACAAAACATTAAGATTATCTCTATATAAAGGATCAAGCTTTGTCCTGGTTTTTAATTCCAGAGATTAGGGATTTTGTCAAGGGCCTTGAGAAAGGAACAATATGTAAGAACAACATAAGTGCACATACAATTTTTTTATGGAAAACAAGAGTCTGCTGATGCAGTCATATAAAAGCTGCTGTCATATAAATGTCAGTATATTAAGGTTTAATGTGACCTGTAATTCACTTGTTGGCTTTCATCAACTTCAGAGAAAGATCTCATTAGTTTGGCTTTTTTTTTTTCTTTTTCTTTGAATTGCTTTATGCAAATTAGATTCTGCTCTGTTTCTAGTGTTTCATTAGCGTTGCAGTTTATCTTGTGAGAACACTAAATTGTGAATTGAAAATTCACGGTCTGTTTCAGATCCAGCCTGCAGCCAGCCTCCAGAGAGGATCAGTGTGACACCCGTGACAAGGTATGCAGCATGAGGGAGCTGGGTGCTGGATCTGGACCTGGACCTGGACCTGGGGGATTTGAGATGGCCAAAGAGACCCGTTTCTGTGCCGTCTGCAGCGACTACGCCTCTGGGTACCACTACGGGGTGTGGTCCTGTGAGGGCTGCAAGGCCTTCTTCAAGAGGAGCATCCAAGGTAGGAAGGCAGTCTGCTATGAGCTAACTATGAAATTTAATGACGTGTTTTATTGCATCTCCCATGGAGCCTAAGAACGTAAACAAGAAAGCACAATAATTGATTTAATAAAGAGTCTTGTCATAATAAATGACAGTGCAGTGTGCCTCACAAAAATGTGTTTTTCTGTCAGTAAAGGAAATTTAGGGCTCTTTGATCTGAGTCATCAAGGATTGTAAATAACATCCCTGACAGTGAAAATAAAAATTGTGATTGTGATTTACTTCTAGCGGTTTAGAGGTCTCATTATACAGTAATATGTTATATGTAACCTTGAGAGAAAAATAAGTAGTGAAATTGCATTTGGATTAGTGATAATTCACCAACAAAGGTAGGATACATGTCATAAATTAGGATATTGTGCAGTTCACAGAAGGAGATGGAACAGAATTTATTGATTCAAAGCACAAAAAAAGCTTTTACTTTTGCTATTTTAATAATTTCATGATATGATGCTATGACACATTGATGCAATATTTTACAATGTAGTAGGGCAGGACAATGAATCGAAACCAATGTTCAGAAGCAATAATCAATGTGACTTTTCTCATGTCAATTATTGCAATTATTTCTCTACTTTGAAAACTTTATTTAGTGACCACATATAACTCAGCTGTGTGTGCTTCCTAATGGTTATTTTAAAATCAAAGATATGTGCTCTTTTATTACAAAAGCATCCCAGTTTTAAAGGTTGTTTATATTTCCAACAAAAACTTTGTAAGTGATATATGAGGGCAAAAAAAACAAACAAACAAAAAGCACTTAAATAATTGCTCATTCATCGTAATCAAGGTAACTTGTTCATTTAATGGTGATGAGGTCATATCGCCCAGTGCTGAGAAAGAAACCCCGATGGGCTCCATGGCAATGGCAAAGCCAAGATGCCATGTTTTAATTTTCTCCATCTCAGAATCATTTATCGTGGTGAATAGAGTGTTCCTGGCTACTAAATAACATAAATCTGGGCTGAACATTGGACTTCAAGACTGAAAGTAATAGACTTTCTTCCATTTCAGGTCACAATGACTACATGTGCCCAGCGACAAATCAGTGTACTATCGACAGAAATCGGAGGAAGAGCTGCCAGGCCTGCCGTCTTAGGAGGTGTTATGAAGTGGGTATGATGAAAGGAGGTGAGCAGAACGACTAACAGAAGAGTTTTTTTTTATTATTTAATTTTTATCAAGAACGAACTGACTTGAATTTTTTTTCCTGCAGTTTCTGTCAATCTCTCTCTTTATTGTTATAACTTAAGAATTTTTAAAAAAAATTTTATTCACACTTTTTCTTGAGTTTTTTTTTTTTCATCCATTACCTTCTTCCTAAAAAAAAAAAAAGAATTGATCAGTCCTGGATTGTTTAAACATTGGCACACACATCAGACTGCTGGTGACTGCAGATAAGCTCAAACCTTAGCATGACCTCGGAGATATTTCCTCCAAAAGCAGTCCAGCTGCTAATTATTGCACACCCACATTTTTTGTTTTCATAACTTTTGAATGAGCCAAAGACATAAATCTGCACAAGAGACGTCTCACAAAGAGCAGGATACGATGTTTAATGATCGATGTGTACAAGCACGTCTTATTTCTGTGTATTATTTTGTACTAAGCCCAGTTTCTCCTCAAGGTGTGCGCAAGGATCGTGGCCGCATTTTGCGGCGTGACAAGCGGCGTACTGGAGTCGGCAACAGAGACAAGGTTGCGAAAGGCCCTGAGGACAAAACAGTGCCCCATCATGACGGAAAGAAACGCAGCAGTGCCGGTGGAGGAGGAGGAAGATCTCCAGTGACTAGCATGCCTCCTGAGCAGGTGCTCGTTCATGTGGTTAATGAAAAACATATTCCATTTATTAGCTCTGTTGTTTACCGGGTAATTTAAAGATGAATGTTTAAAGGGGTCGAATATCCTCTAAATTATTACGTCTTCGGTTCATTGATATCTATAGTCTTTATTTTTGTAGTTATTGTATATTGTGTTTGCTAAAGCTTCAAGCCACTTTTATCTCATACCCTGTTGGTCCGTGCGTTCTCATCTTCTGGTACCTCCAGGTGCTGCTCCTGCTCCAGGGTGCCGAGCCCCCAATACTATGCTCCCGTCAGAAGCTGAGCAGACCCTACACAGAGGTCACCATGATGACTTTGCTCACCAGCATGGCCGATAAGGAGCTGGTCCACATGATTGCATGGGCCAAAAAGCTTCCAGGTTTGAATCAAAGATGAGTACTTAGAGCTGCTAGGGAAGGCACTTCGCTGTCAGTAGGAGCATCTTGGAGTTCAAGACGCTCCTTATAGTTCCTAAACATCAATAAATCATCAATGAAATCATTCATAAAGTGTTTCAAGACTGAATGATGACTTTATACAGAAGCTATATGGAGTTTAATGTCCAGTAGTTGTAATGATTAAATAAAAGTCAACAAAGCTTCGCAAATACTTTTTGCATCAAGCTGAAGTAGACGTACAGGTACAGATGTAGCTTGTTACAGATGTTGTGGCTGCCTGTTCTCTCTCTCTCTCTCTCTCTCTCTCTCTCTCTCTCTCTCTCTCTCTCTCTCTCTCTCTCTCTCTCTCTCTCTCTCTCCTTAAGAGTAGAAGTACACAGCAATCACCTTCGCGAGGATTGTTTGATCAATCTGTTGATACTCCACAGAGCTTAAATGCTGCACAAAGCTTGTTACGCTCAAACTCAAATGCGCGCACATATATCTGACAAAATAAATATATCCTCATTTTGGGGGCATTACAACCTACTGCGTCACTAAAGGCCCAAATACACACAGTTTTAACTGCGGGATCCCAAATGGTACAAAGGGGGGGTAACAATGGGGGTGGAATTGGTTGTAATGACATATCAGCTGAGACAGCTGAGAGGCAGAGATAAGGCTCCTTCTGAAGGCAGCGAGATCTGACGTGGTCTCGTTTAAGTAGCTCTTCCCAAAAACCAAAGACCATTTGTTTTCATACTTATTTGAAGGATGTTCCACAGAAAGCATTAGTATTTAATAACGTACCATTGTTGAAGCTCACCTCAGGTTATTTTTAAATGCATTACAAATGAAGAATTAACCCTCTCTACCTCACAGAAAAGGACCGACTTTGCGCGCATCTGTCTGTTTTCAGGTTTTCTGCAGCTCTCCCTTCATGATCAGGTTCTGTTGCTGGAGAGCTCATGGCTTGAGGTGCTCATGATCGGCCTTATCTGGAGGTCCATCCACTGCCCCGGCAAGCTCATCTTTGCACAGGACCTCATACTGGACAGGTAGAGAGGAAATCCTGCCTTACATCCATAGTGACGAGCACGTTAGTTTGCCTCTTTCTTCCCCATCTCTCTGGCCCTGCTCTTTCTCCCACAGTTCTCTTTACTTCTCTGTCTCAGACCGATCTTAAGTGTGATACATCAGCATTGTTGATTTTTCTATTTCACACCTTGCCAGCCATTGTGCCATCCCAACACATCTGTCACAATGAAAGACTAATTACCTGTTCCCCATGGAGAGGAGAGCAGCCTCTCCCTAAACTCAAATAAGCCCCTCATCATTACTGCACTAAGCTGGCAACCAGAACTGAGATTTAATCATACTCTCAATGCAAAGAGTGATGAAAAATGAAGGGCAGAAGAGGGAGTGACGATTGGGAATGAGGCAAAAGAGAGAGAGTTAAATCATGAACAGAGATGATCAGAAAAGAAAGATGCAAGGAGACATGGAGGTTGTTTTTTTTTGTTTTGTTTTTTTTAAAGAAAACTTTGCAGGCACAGCTTGTTCCTTCCATTTCCGCCAATGTTCAGAGTAAACATGCTGGTCAAACCCACATTATAGAGAAAAAGAGGAAGAGAGAGATGGATGAGGACACGCAGGCCGACAGGGCTTTTACCCTGTGATGGTTCCATCACATTCAAGTGTATTACAGGGTGTTATCTCAAAAACCTGCTCCCTGAATGAGTGTCCTCACCAATTGGATATAATGACTAAAATGCTGCGGGTCAGGGTTGACGCATTCCCTTGCCTCTCTCCTGTCCGGTTTTATCTTCCACCGTAACCACTGGATATTATCCATATCCCCACTCATTTTCAGCTGTGCTGTGAAATGGAGCGCTGCAGTGATTTTGTCCATTAGTTGTTTATCTGACCGCTCTTTGGATGTTTTCTTCACAACGTGATGCACTGCAGACCTGAACTTGGATTATGTTTTTGTTTTTGTTTTGTTTTTTCTGTTTTTGCAATCATTTGTCCTTTATTACCTCATAACCTTGTATTGTGGGTTATTTATTTATTTATTTTCTTTATTCTACCATCCAGGAATGAGGGCGACTGCGTGGAGGGCATGACTGAGATCTTCGACATGCTGCTGGCCACTGCATCCCGTTTCCGTATGCTCAAACTCAGGCCTGAGGAGTTTGTCTGCCTTAAAGCTATCATCCTGCTCAACTCCGGTATGGAAGCATGTTTGGTGCGACTGTTTCTGCGTTTGCAGTTTTTGTCACCTTCTTGTGAAACTTTTTTTTTTCCCAAGGAAACTGAGAATGAGATGATGCGTGAAAACGCTGCTCATAGGCTTCAGGAACATTTCACCAATAAAAACACGCTCCAAAGTTTGACAGCTTTGTTTTACACGCAGATTTTGTCGCAGGTTTCCTTCTCTGAGTAAATATTGAACAGTGTCAAACTGCATCCGCAGAGGTGCAGTTCTCAGTGCAGCTCAGACACATCAGGGTGAACAGAGTGTTCTGGAGAAGGCCTGTACCGTCAATATGCCCAATAAAGGGTTGCCATGACAACAGGAGACAGCACAGCGGACTGTGTTTGTGCTAGAGACTGAGATTTTCTATGTACGAAACTGGGAGGACTGAAATACCAGTGAGATGACGTCGGCGTCTCAGCTGATGGAGCAGGATGAACTTTCGATTACTGAGATGTTATTGCATCCTAAATTCATGAGTCACTTCTAATATAATCCAATAAAAGTTGAATATCTTTGGTATTTATTTTGTTTTAAAATTAGTAGATCGCAATGACGAAACTCAGTTTGTTCCAGAGATGTCTTTTGTGCAGCGTACCGCTCCCTTTACTTGAAGAAACTGAACAATAAGCAGTGAACTGATGGGTTTGTCATTTGTCAGGTGCCTTTTCTTTCTGCACGGGCACGATGGAGCCCCTTCATGACAGCGCGGCAGTTCAGAGCATGCTTGACACGATCACCGACGCGCTCATACATCATATCAGCCAATCGGGATACTCGGCTCAGCAGCAGGCGAGGCGGCAGGCCCAGCTGCTCCTGCTGCTGTCTCACATCAGGCACATGAGGTAAAACCAAGTTAGAAAAGACATTAAAGAGTCATTTGATGTGGACATGTTGCTTTGAACAACCTAATCTCGCTTGGGGAACGGTAGGGAAACAAAAAAGCTTCCAAAAGTTTCTGTTTCTTTTGAAAACTGTAGTTTGGTGGGTTTTTTTCTTTGTTAAAATGTTTTAGCATCAACAGTAAAGCAGATGCTTTGTCTCACCTTCAGACATCAGCGTTTTTAGCTAAATGTTTTGTAATAAAGCACACAAGGGCAAATCATTTAAGGCAAAGTCGAGACCAGAAGAGAATCTTAAATTTTGACCAAAGATGATTAAAATAAAATAAGCAAGTTTATTTTGAGTGAATGTACTTAAGTGAGGCTGCGACTTTTTATCATTAAAACCTACTTTTCTTTCCTTGGTTTTGCACTTGCACATGTCTTATTGTACAATCATTTAGCTTTTTAAAAATATTTATTAAGGATATACAACATTTGATTACACAATAAGGAATATTGGTAGATGTTGAGTATTTTGAAGTAATTTAATTTAAATGGGATTTAAAAAAAAAAAAAAAGATCATGAATAAAATATGCAGTATAAATCATCTTTAACCCCCACCCCCTATAAAGTAGACACTTTTGTTTTTGTATTTTACCTGTTTTCTGACTGTTTTGAGAAGTTCAAACTGAAAAGGGGAAAATGTTAGAGAGGGGAAGCTGAAAGTTTGGGGGAGGTTTTTTTTTTTTTTTTTTTTTTTTTTTAGTTAGAGGTGGGGAACAAATGAATGGCCAAAAACTATACAACCCTTTCTGCAGTCTTCAAAACTGCAGTAAACTTTGGAGAAGAAAAAAAAAAGGTTGAAGTCATTTGAATTCCTCACCTGTGTCTTGTGTATGACCCCTGCAGCAACAAAGGTATGGAGCACCTCTACAGCATGAAGTGCAAGAATAAAGTGCCTTTGTATGACCTGCTGCTGGAGATGCTTGATGCTCACCGCCTCCACCGTCCAGGAAAGCCACCTCAGTCCTTGTCCCAAGCTGACAAAGGCCCTCCCTCAGCGTGCAGCATCAGAGGCGGAGGCAGCTCCTCCTCCTCCTCAGCTGGTTCCAGTTCAGGACCTCAAGGGAACCATGGGAGTCCGAGCAGAGCCCCCTCAGCCCCGAGCGTCCTGCAGTACGGAGGGCCCAGATCTGACTGCGCTCTCACCCTATGAGACCGAGCACAAGCGACATCTGAAGGTCACAAGTGATTTTTGCGGATAAAGTATTACTTTTGGGAATTGAAGCTGAAAGTTATATTTGATTTCATTTCATTGTGGAATTATTTATAAATAAGATAAAGGGATTTTATAGCTAATAGGGAAAGGTTCCTCCTCTAAACTGCACTGGATTAATTTAAACTTAGTTTTAGTGCATTTAATCTTTTCCGCTGACTTTCCTAATATCTGCAGTATTTAGCTGGACTTTCTGAGCTTCTTCAGTGCTACCTTTTTATTTCCAAATAGTGCTTGTTAGATGATATCGTTACGTCCCTGTTGGCTATGGTGATTTGAAATGATGAGCAGCTAATTTTTCTGTGTGTTTGTCTTGACCAAAGTGCACTTCCTCTTGGATTAAAGGGGCTAATGGGCATTCTTTTGACTTTTGCATATAACGGATAATTAAACATTAAGTAAACTAAACATCAGGTATTGTATATGTTTAGTGTGCATACAGTTTTCGACTTAGTGGAGAAAAGAAAAACCACACTCTGATTGGCTGTGGCTGCATAGCTTTAAAAAAAAAGGGAGATTAAAGAAGAATATTGACAACATAAGAAAGCCAAAATGTTGGATAACTTTGTTTTTCAGAAACCTTTGCTCAGTTGCAATGCTTTTCCCTCTGAATTTGTTTGTTAAATATGTGTGTATTTGTAATTGTGTGTCCACGTATGTGTGTGTTTATTATTGAGGCTGGAAGATTATTACTTTATTTGTTGCATAGGTTTGTCTCCGTTGTTTAAGCTTCATCAAAACCACAACTCGTCGCTCTTCATCCACTAATTCAGTGACTGCATGATGACTTTGGCAGGATTTACTCATCTAAGAGCCCAAATTGCACAACTCATATGCAATTGTTTTCTTTTTTTCTGAGTTGGATTTGGCTGAAGAGAGGAAAATATCTGATGTGGATGTGATCAAGTGGTTTCTTTCTTAGTTCCTGGACATTAAGTATTAGTGTGACTTCATAGAATATTAAAAAAAAAAAATCTACAGGTCTAAAAATTTTTTCCTGAAAATCTTTTCAAACTGACTCATACTTCTAATTATATAGGAAACAAACTGCAAGTGTCACTGAACAACCACATCAAATCAAATCAGTTTCCTGATGCACCTTCTTAAGTTTTACCTGAAAGGTTCAGTTAAGGAAAAAAAGAAAATCCTGAGGGGAAAAAATTGGAAAATGGAGGGGAAAATATTCCACCTCTACCTTAAAATTAAGCAAACAAAAGAAATGTGAAAGAAAAAAAAGCTATATATCATTTAATGTTACAGGACAACATAGTGTTGGAGTTGTTATCTTTGGGAAGGTGTCTAACCAATTTTGAAATAATCTGAAGGCAAATGTCAGTCCAATCTATTACCATACAGCAGTCTGATGCTTCATATTCATGTCTTTTAGAAAAGAGACAGAAAACAGATCATATGTCCAGACCCTTGCTGCTTTTAGCAACACACACACACACACACACATTTTCCTCAGGAGGATCCTGGTTCCCGTAGGTCAGCAGCGGTTACTAACACGAGCTGCAAGTTCAAGCTGGATGTTTACAACCAGATACCCACGATCTCTCTGTGTTTATAAAAAAAAATTATGCAAGAAGCACTCAGATTCTTGGAAACTTTCCTTAATCTTTTTTTTTTTGTTTGTTTTGCAGTCATGCCACATGTTGTCGTTAGCACCCAGTCAGAGCTGGGAGGCTGTGACTCATTATTATTTAGCATCTTTTTCCTCGACTAAGGTTGTTTCATCTTTACTTTGAATACTTAAAATTTAAATATGACACTTTTGGGGGCATTAAATGCTACTCATCTTATTTTTTTGTTGAATAAATGGAAGAAAATAAAACCTTGTATAGTATGTTTTAAAATTATTCATTTATTTGGGCATGATAGAAGGAATTAAAAAAAAAAATCTGTTGTGTTGTGTTGACTAGTCTGATTTGAGAATGGCAGAAATGTGTAGAAAACCTCCACGCAGGGTAAAAAAATGGAATTTGGCCCCCAAAGCCAAATTAAGTGTAAATCAAGTCAATGATATGACATCATACACCAGCAGACACTGGGAGAATCGTGCTCATCACTGTTTCACTAATGACCCCAAATCAAGTCCAAAACGACACAAAAATAAATACTTCATGTTTTATTATTTGCAAAGAGAGTATTCTTTATGAATTAGCAAACTGTACATACATAAATAACCATTTTCAAGGTTTTTTTTTTCCTTTTTTTTTTTGTTTTTACAGATTCTGATGTTTCATCAGCGCAGAATAATTGTCGCAGTTTTTACAAAGCACACCATCTCATGTTACAGCCATCTACTAAAACACCATCAGTGATTGTTTTGGCGTCCTTAAAAACTTGATTTTTCAAGTGCATGCTCAAACAAAAGATTAAAAAAAATGGCTTGTATTAAAAGGCATTTCAGATATTATACAAAGCAGTAGATTTTTTTTCTTTTTTTTTTTTATTTCATGACAGGAAATCTTTTTTTTAATTTATTCATAATCCCCCAGTTAGTTAAATACTGAATAGAAAAACAAAACTGAAATACAAGCCTCTGCTTTTGGGGAAAGATGTCTGCCATCTGGGCTTGAGGGTTTCAGTGCAGTACCTTTGACAGTGCTAGAAATTCAATTTTATGAAGACTTCATCTCCAAAGTCAAAGCTTCTTTTGAAAACAAAACCAGCTTAGTTATACCTCATCCTTCAGAAGTGTCTTTTTTTTTGTGCTATTTCATTTTGTCTGAGCAGATCTTCGGGTGCGTCATTTTGGAAAGAAACTTCCCAACTTATGACTGAATGATTGCTACTCAAACTGCAAGTCTACTCTACATTTGTACAGGTACAATAACCCACACTGAAGGTGGTGCTTTAGCTTAATCGGTGCTAACAAGCTATTAGCAGATTGAAAACTAAATAAATAGCAGCGCTAGATATCAAGGACAAAAAAAAGCACAGTTGACTTTGGCTCCCAACATACAGTATATAAATAGTGCTTTGTTTTCCCAGAAACCTTAAAAATAATATACACATTTAAGTTAAAACAACATGAAATATTTGGACTGAGGAAGAAGGGTCTCCAGAAGAAAGTCCATCTATTCTGGAGAGGGTTTCTTTAAAGGGTTGAGGTGGTTTTTTTAGGGAACTGGGTGTGCAACGTTCATGGGACAAAAGTTTGCATAACACCTTTTTGAATTACTTCATAATGCAAGTTTCTCCCCAGCAGGGGAAGAGTTTGCTGCTCTAGGGCACAGGGTGAAGAGGAAACATTCACAGGAGTCAGTGGAGTCCTTGGCAAAGCGGTAGGTAGGTTACATTTGCCACTCCTCAAATGGGCGGAGGTCCGTTGGTGTAGCGCAGCATTGGATGGAAGGAGCGGGCAAAGTTGTTGGCGTGGTGGCAGCTGTAGTCCTCCTCCGTCATGGGCACCAAGCAGGCCAGGCCGATGAGGAGCAGCAGGAGGAACTGGACAGGGAGCGCGGCCCTGAAAACCCGAAGCAGGAAGGAGCGGTTCTTTGAGGAGGAGGAGGACATTGACGAGGAGACACTGTCCGGAAGGTCAGAACGGGAGGAAACGCAGCCAGCGGCGCCTGGTGATCTGCTCCGGCTGCAGGAAGACAGACAAAAGTGAAACACAGCAGAGAGCAGGCCTGAGTTCACAAGGATTCATAAATCACCACTATACAGTGAAACCATGTTACGTTGTTGTTGAAACTGCAACATCTGAGCGTCGTATTTGGTGAAAAATGCCCCAATATTACGGACAAAGGAAGTGGATTGAGGGGAGTCTTACTAGAAGTCCAGATTAGAGTAACTTGGTCTTACTGTGCTTTGCATCAAATCTGGTGAGTATGTTACAGTAAACATTTTTGCAAATATGTAGCAAAAAGAACGTAATAGAAAGAAAAGAAAATAGACTCAATCGGAGAGGTCAAAGGAGTCACAAAGACGCACAAAAAGACCACCAGCCACTAACACGTACATCAACTATTTAACCACAAATATTTGGAGATAGTGGGCTGCGACTCCCTGGAGGGAGGGTGACTGTGGCTTTAGAGCCAACTATGTGAGAGTTCAATGCCACGTATCATTCCAAACAGAAAAAGGGAGAAATGCCAATAGTATCTCCAGAGATTTCCACGCTCAAAGCCAAGTTTCAAGGGGAGGAACATTATGTTCTTACTGCAACTCATCCTCACTGAGGCTGAAAGAGGGTCAAAACATGCTCACATCCCTTCATCCACTTGCTCTGCAGCCAGTTGCATTTATTCTTCCCTCTTCCCACAATTCTGCAGCTGTAAGGAGGCACGTGTGCATCCTGTTTTACAGCCAAACATCACCCCCTGCTTTACTTAATTTAGAGGCCCATTAGTGTATGACCTTAGTATACATGAGTCGTTAGTGGTTCTCATACATATGAGGCTATCAGAGGGAAACAAAGTTATTATATATTTGGTTAAACGCTCAACACTGGCTTAGGTTGAGTCATCATCAGGTCTGTGTGTTGATGGAAATCAGAAACGTAAGTCAGAAAAGGTAAAAGTCAGATGTAGGTGCTTTAAGAGGTCTGGAAAGGAAACAGAGGAGACAGTGGGAGTTAAGGTAGCAGGAAACTCGGCAGGAGTATTAGCATCATATCCTGCTGGAAAAGTTATGAAGAGAAAGAAACAGGAAGGAGACGTGAGAAAGAAAAACAAAAGCCCAGGACCGGATCTGAAGGTGGTCACTGAGTCTGAGATAATGCCATCTAGTGGGTGAAGAGAGTACTATAAATTCAACTTCAAAAAAGGGGAGAGCAAAGAGCGTGATGGGGCAACATTTCATGATGCCATTTGGAAACGCAGCAGTGCAAAGAGAAGCAATGAAACAAAACATTTAAAGGAGAAAGGATTGGCCTGATGTAGGCGATTCCCCACTCATTTAAGAGCTGACAACATGGTCTCTAGAGCAAAGGAAGATCATGGAACACTGGCTTCTGCCACGAAGCTTTTAATGAGAGAAACTATGAATCAAAATGATAAGATTACACCACATCTTTGACAATAAATGAGACATTTTCTGACTGTTTGTTAGGGATTTTGAAAGAACTTAGTAAGTTTAAAAAAAACAAAAAGGTTTCTGGGCAGTGCAGGTTTGGTTCCATCATCTTTCAGTGCTTCTAGAGTCCAGGAGAGAGGTACCTGTGACGCGGGCAGCTCTCAGGGTGTCCTGGGTGGGCCTGACTACTTTTGCCTCGGGGCTGTACCACGTAATGAGCAGGGAGGGGTAAAAGAAAGAAAAGAATGTTTCAGTCAAGGGCAAATAAAGACAAAGCCTCAGATGAGAGAAAACCAAATAACATAAAGAGAGCCATAACATCGCTAGAGAAAGAACCATCAATAACCAAAGAGTAGCAACATAACCAGTGACGTGATTGAATTTCTGAACCAAGAAATCTGGCTTCTCAAGACTAAATCCTAAGATTCAGCTTAAACAAAGTTGTGAAATTCAATACTTGACTGTATTTTACAGCAATACTTGAAACAGCTCTTTTTTTCATGCCTGTATTCCAAAATTAGACATTAAACTTCTATAATTAACTGAAAAGCCAGGTTTTCTTGTAAGTTTTAAGGCAGCACAAACATCTCATAAAAATAAAAAAGGTGGGAGGGATCAATAACAATATTTGTTCATGTACATGTTAGCAGAGCAATTGCAAAGGGGAAAAATATTTGCTTAATTAAAAATAAAAAAGGATGAGAATATCTATGAAATGTCTATTTTGAGAAAAGAATGGAGTGTGCAGTATTAGGAGGGTGAGGTCATTTTCATTTCCTTTATTGCACATCATGAGGATCATATTTACCAGTCGTTTGCGACTTTGGACTTTGGTCACCTGTGACCCAGCGGATCCACATGTTTCTGGTTTGACAGATGTTACTGAAAGGGAGTCCTGAAAATAAACAAAATAGCATTTTTACTTTAATAACTAGATAAAAGAGGAGCAGTTTTACTCATCCTGCAGTGAGTCAGTCTGACCTGCTGTGTGTCCACAGACTGCAGTCTCTTCTCCAGTTCTTCCAGGTCTGCGCTAACCTCCCTCAGCAGTAGTCTCAACCTGTTCCAAATCACATGAACCTTCTCCTGGGCCTCCAGGCACTCGGGGCCCTGAGGCTGGATGTGCTCCAGAGCCTGCGACTGCAGCAGCAGAGTCTGAGGTTTAGTGTTGACCAGCAGATGAGTCGACAGCTCCTGGAGGGACGACACCTTATGCTGCGAGTCCAGCAGCTCAAGCTTGATTTGCTGTGAGACAAGAAAGCAAACAGAGAAGTTGCTTACCAAGTGTCTGTGTTCTCATATATTATCTCCAAGAGTCTGATATCTTTTACAAAAAAAACCCTGAGTACTTGATTAACTCTACCTTACTTTTCTCAATTATTTAAATCTTTCCTTGTCCTTCATTTCTGTGTCAAAATGTATCATTTTCAAAGAAGGGGTTGAAAAACGTTTGTAGCAACCTCATCAGATTTAGTTAATTCAGGGCTGGCCAGGCTGGATGGTTCCTGTTGGGCCTTGGGGGGAGGGTCTGCACTAGTAGGGGTGTGCTGCATGACGCTAGCCCAACACACCAGCACCAGCAGCGAATCCACCCGTTGTACTGGTTACAGTCACTGGTTGATGCAGGGCAAGTGTTTGAGGTGAACACTTGGTGCTTAGGCTTTGGTATGAACAGAGGGGGGCGCATCCAACATTACATCACCAACCACCTAACCCTAACTTTTCACCGCAGCACACCATATCCATCATCATGCTACACACACCACATCCATCACTGCCTATTGTCTGTCTTTGTCAGTCAATGAGCATCACTGTCAGTTTCAGGTGTTAATAAAATATGTTAGATCAGGCTGAAGATGGACATATTCAGTGTCATTCACAGAGACACACAAGAAAACTAACATCTGCTGTTATATCAAATTGCATATGCTCACTGCTGTACGCACAGATAGCATTATGTGAGACATACCGTGAGTGTTTTGTGATGGGATCGTAATATTTCACTGTCAGCTTTATGAGGAATGGGCACCACCTTGTTCCTCCTGCGGTCAATGTTCTCCAGCCACAGCAACAGACCGTGACTCATCTCATGAAACTCCTGAAGAAGAAAAAAAAACTTATTGAATGTTTTAAATTTCTTTTTTTTTTCCTCTTTAAGTATATTAACTTTTGTCATTGGCAGGGAAAAATGTTTTAAGCATAAAAAAACTGTATCAAGTGAAATGGCAGTTCTGTAATTTTAAATTTTATTTGTTGAGAATTTCCTTTAAAAGTTGCTTATGTCATGATGAAGATGCACTGTGTACACTTCCATATGCAAATAAATAACATTTTCTTTTCCCTTTTTTTTTGTGCTTGGGTAGGTTCAGCCCAAAAATGAGAAAATCATGCTCGTACTGCTGCAGCCGTCGCTTGTAGTACCTGGCATTGCATCAGCGCCCTCTGCAGCTCCTCCCTCCAGTCTTCCAGTGAGGCACTGAGCCGATCCCAGCACGAGTTCATCTCCTTCAGCTGGTCCCGCAGCTCCCAGGCCTCCTCAGAGTCAGGCTCTGATTGGAGGAAGTCTGCACTGCTCAGGTTGATGGACAGGACCTCTGATTTGTGAAGATCAATGCTCTTTTGCAGCTCCTGATGGGAAAAGAAATTCAAATATATGTGGCATATGCATTTGGAGCATGTATGCATGTCGGACCAAAAAATAATAATAATTTGATAGTGCTACTACATGACCCGGGTCAGATTTTACATTGTTGCTATATAACGTAAGCGGAGAACACATGAAGTACAAGTGTGTCAGCATTAATCTGAAGTGGTTAGGATACAGAAGGGGGAAGTTATTTGGCTTTTAATGGGCGCTTATATTATGGCGACATCTGTCCTAAGACTTAACAGACAGACGTTTTATTGGAAACTAGAGTGTGTTTATTGGGTTTAAGCTGTGTGGAAGGAGAAAATTACTCACAATAAACTTTATATACGGTCAGTGATGATAAGCTGTACTAGTGCTGATGTAAATATGAAAAAATAACGCAAGATAATGACAATAATTTAAGTGTAAATCAGAAAAAATGTTAAAAAGGTTATCTGGAGAAGATTTGGTCATGGGAGGAAGTGAGCTTCCTTTATGTCAAAGATCTTTTATCGTTTCTTCATTGCTGACTTATACTGTATGTACGTTTACTGGAAATGTTCTGTCCAACTTCTGCAACCCTCCAGCAGCAACAGAAACACCCAGATGCACACTGCACAAACCTTGAGCTTCTTGATTCTCTGCTGGATGATGTATATGTCGGTGCTGAGATCGAGCCCTCGCAGCTGGCCGAGTTCAACCTCTGACTGACCCAACCAGGCTCTCATGGTCTGCAGATCTGATATGAGCTGCTGCCACTGCTGCAGGTTCTGTTTGTGTCTGTGTTTCTCACTTAGGGACTGAGCCTGGACCAGCTCCCAGCGCTCGATCACACCTACAAGTAGAAAGAAAATAAGAGTTAGCATGGTCTGCAACAACAAACAGCGTGCTATACAGTGTGTACGCTTGTGTGTAACTGACCTGCACTCTGTGTGTCTGTGCTGTTGGGGTTGGTGAGTCCTGGCAGGTCATCCTCATCTTCTGTCAACTCTCCTTCTGCCTTCTTCACTGCATCTATACTGCCACGACACTCTCCCATCAGACGCATCTGTAAAGATCAAATGAGTTGCACTTACGGAAAACACTTTTCTTTGAAATGATAGAAACTTCAAAGCTGTGACAACTAATACACCAAAACAGTAGTCAAATTAAAATACAATCATTGATACATTCTACATTGATTAGACTCATTTAAATGTAAGTTTTCCTCATGATTAAAATGTATGTCTCAGTAGTTAACTAAACATGTATCACTCATGAGCTGTGATTCAGGGGGCCAGGCATTGATAACTATGTGGAGGACTCACGTATCCCATGTACGTGGACTCGATATCAGGGCTGGAGTGGTTGGTGTTGGCCTCCCTCTGCTGGAGGTGATAGCGTCCTGCATCTAGAGCCTGGTCCAGTTGTCTCAGACTGGTCTCTAGTTGGCCTGGCTCACCTGAACAGACACCAACAAGCGGTTTTTAGGGAAGTGAGAAGAGAGCAACAGACAAACCCAGGCTAACCCTCTTCATTAGCATTGGAGATTATGTATAAGGATAATGAAATTACATGCATTAGTCCGTCATGCAACTTAATCGGAAGCCATCATCACAGACAGGAAGATTAAAATTGTTTTCACACATTTATGAGTGATATGAACAAGGGGAAAAAAAAACAATGAACAACATGCAATGACTGAAAGCAGCATCCTCGCATGCAGTTATTAAAATATTGTTTCTACTCGTGGAGCATTCCAGCATGAATATTGCCTCTAAATGTGGTAGTAAACATCTGTTAAAAACAAGCAGCATGTAGTTGGAGATGATGGCATGTTCCCCTAACTCATGCTGTTTCATACCAGAGGATGATTTCAATGTGTTCTCAGTCAGTTTTATATAGGCCTCTGGGCTCTCTGGGATAACTACATCTGGGAAGAGAGACACAACATTCACTACTTATGTGAGGTCGCGTTATTGGACGACAGTAATATATGAACTATACTGAGCTGAGACTAATGTCTGACGTGTATGTTTACCTGACAGCTCTTACTCTGTTGTCTGTCTCTGATTTTTTAAATTTTTACCTCCATTTGTACATTATTGAACACCACATCACCTGACATGTACATGGTTTAAGAAAATATTTAGCCTTGAAATAACAGTTGAATCCACAAGAGATTTAAAGAAAAAAAAATCATTAAGCAAATTATCCTCTGTTCAGTCAGTGGAGGTGGACCAACCTGAGAGCACCGTGGTAGCCGTTCTCAGATACTCATCCTCTTCCTCTTGCCCTCGGCTGCTCTTCCCCCCAATGCCTCGTCCTCCAGGACTCTCCAGGCCTCTGCTCAGGTCATAGTCGTGGTCCCACTCTAAGGGGATAGAGTCTACGCTGGCTGGAGTATCCCGCCCAGAGCGGTCCGCCCGGATGAGTGCCGCCGTGGCTGAGGCTGGGCGACTCGATGTCCGTGGTACATTGGAGTCACCCCACTGCAGCTCGGAGTAATCTCCACTTTCCTCAATATCCAGCTCTCGGTCTGAACCATCGAGTTCATCATCCACCAGCTGGGAGGGCAGACGAGAAGAAAGTGGCAGAAAAGGAAGGAGTAGGATCAATCACTTTTACACGGTGAAACCTTCAGCGTGTCATTGCTTAGAAGTGGATTTCAACTGGACTAATTGTTGTTAACTGAGATTGCAAAACACTGATATTTCTGGAGTATGTGCATCTTCACTCACAGGCAGTCGTGTGAGCTTCTTGTAGTATCTGTCCACTCGTCCAAACACTTCCTGGCAGTATCTCTGCAGCTCCTCCAGCTCCTCCTCGATGACGGCTGCGTCCAGAGGTTCACTCTTCTCGATCAAAGCCTCACCCTGCCTAAACACCAGCTCGATTTTCGCAGTGTTCAGATAGATCTCCTGCTGGAACGCCTGCACAAACACGCATAAATCTATTATCTTCTTCAATTTTTTTTTTCCAACAAAGGTATCTGTGAATTATGTGACCTCCTATAACAGCAGCCTGTTCCCATCAGAGCTGAGCCAGGACTCATTAGTCAAAATGATCAAGATTTTCAATTTGCAATGAAGCAGTCAGAGAATAAAAAATGTGAAAAAAGAAAAGAAAAAATTCCTTCATATTCAAAGTCTTTCTTACCCGGAGCTGTTTTATTTTGGCCTGTACGTCACACTCAGAGAAGTGCTCTATGTTGGTTAACTGGAGGTCCATCTCAGTGAGCCACACCAGGATGCTGTCTCGTGCCGTCTCAAACTCCTCCCTCTGGCTAATGAAGTGC
This sequence comes from Arrhamphus sclerolepis, assembly GCA_037176975.1. NCBI lineage: Eukaryota > Metazoa > Chordata > Actinopteri > Beloniformes > Hemiramphidae > Arrhamphus > Arrhamphus sclerolepis. The sequence continues at coordinate 5,847,807 of JBAMYA010000017.1, forward strand.
TGTATGAACAAACACACACAAAAACATTTATTGTTTTTTTTTTTCCTGTATGAATTATATGAAATTAAAAGGGTTCTTGCACTGTTCAAATAAATAAAGAATTTGTGACAATTCAACTGAGAAGAAACCACATCTAAACATCCTTAACTGCAAGACAATCCTGAAAGTTGGTAAGCTAGCAGCTGAGCCTGCAACTGTACTACCTTGAGTCTGCGTAGGATGGCTGCCACCCTCTTCTGCAGGTTATCCCATCTTCTGTTCCCATCATGCACCATTTCTCTAAGACGGCAGGAAGAGTCTGTGCGGTTTTCACGGGCCAGACGGCGGTACTGTTTGTTGATGAGCTCCAACTGTGTCAGGCATTCCTGCACCTGACGCTGGAAGGCCTGTGACAAAACGTACGCATGAATGCCTTACGAAATAAGAACTCAAAGAAAACCTTTAAAGTCAAGTTTGAATCAGGTCATTTTTTTTTCTCTTCAATGTTATTTCCTCCTATTTAAATCAGCATTAACATTATTTTATTTTAAACCTTAAGAGTCCTAAAATTCTGTGTTAGGCTAAAATTAAGCTCTTAATCAGGCATAAACAAAGTATGTGAGAATGGCCCAGGCCAGACGGTCAGCTAGCGGGAATGTGCACGTGCACGATGATGGACTGCAACAGCTGAGCAGACCAGTGCAAACGAGTTTTAGCAACATGACACTCTTTCTTTTGCTGAGTTTCCTCTGCAGTCATGTAGCTGTCACTGTCTAGAGTTTCTCAGGATTTTATTCGAGCAGCAAACTTTAAGAACTTCACAGCATGCTCATTTTGTAAAGATTTATTTATTTTTTTGTCTCTAGTGGCCTTTATTGGCAATAAGCAGACAGGAAACCAGGACAGAGAGACAGGGGACATGCAGCAAAGCCAGCAGTTGAACCTGTTGAACTGTTGCAGGTGGACTGTAGCTACTGGCCTGCTCTAACACTGAGCTATCCAGCATGCACATTTCAAGTAAATCCAAAGCCTTTGCTTATCTGTATGAGCAAACATGTTTCAATGAGTTGCCTTTTACTCCTGAAGGTGGAAATGCTAATAAATGTTAAAAAAATTTAAAAAACGACAAACCTCAAACTTTTTAAGCTCCTCTTTTGCAACTGTATAGAGAACTCCAGAGGAGTTGGGGAGGGCTGCCGTTTTTTCAGAGGTCTTCAGCCAGTCCTCAAACCTGGAGTAATCGTCGAGGAACTTCTGCCACAGTCTCCACGTCTCCTCAATCCTACGCACAAAAAAAAAAAGGCAACATATGAGTAAAGTGATGCCACACCTATGTGTCTAAAATATGATTGTTATTATTAGCCGCTGCAACAGTGGCATGCTTTAAAATCTAATCAACGGAATGTTTCCAAAACTGTCTGAGGGTGTGTTTGAATTTTGCCACCAGTGTGTCATCTTAGAAAGCTGGTGAATTTAAACTGACTTGAGGCGCCTCTCCATGGACATGGCACAGATGTTCCTCCAGCGTCTGTCTAGCCCTCTGGTGGCTTGCTGGATGGAGTCACACTCGGTCTCTGTGGAGCAGGCGTCACAGTCATGCAGCAGGACTTCACACAGGTTTAACACCGACGCCACACCTGTGCTGTGTTTCTCTATGTCCCGCTGCAGCTCCTAAAAAACACACAAAGTTAGAACTTTAATTTTCTTCACTACTTCAAAGAGAGTTCGTAATTTCTAGGATTTGTTTCACACATGCTTGTGCTATAAAAAAAAACAAAGCTTATTTTATACCACAAATGAATCCAATAATGTATCCTGAGCTCCTGACTATCGACTGGTGCAGGTGAAACACAGTGTCTGGGCTAAGCTACAGTAGATCCATGTGTAAGATAACTCAGCAGCTCTGGAAAAGAAGGAGGTCAGTGGGGTCCCAGAGACGAGACCAGATTTAGAGCAGCATTTTGGCAGCAAGACATCTACTAGAGACATGAATGAGTCATGCTAAGATGTACTCATGTGCTTGAGTGTGAGTCATTTTTCACAGCTATAGTTTGAGCGATGCCGTCCTGCAACAAGTTTGTTTTTGCGGAAGATTACTCATAATGCACATGCTGTGTATGCTGTGTTCTGATATCTGAAAGCCTGAAAATAGATAAATGATAATATTCTATGTAGCCCCGGGTAGTTTCTGTGTGCGGTTACATGCCTGCTGTTGGTTGAGTTTCCTCTGAATCTCCTGGTCGTCGCAGGTCTCGTAGACGATGGGCCTGGACAGCTCGGTCTCGATGTGAGAAAGCCAAGAACGCAGGCTGCTCATGTTTTTGTCCAACTGCTGCACTGCCACAAGGGTCTCCCGCAACTTCTTCACCCTAGTGCAGAAACAAAGGTTGGTGTGAAGACACGGGACACCCAAATACAGCATGTTTATCCCAAACATTAGTATTAAAGGAGTAAAATAAAAGAGGCAGTGTGCCCTCCTCAGATTTTAAGGTCGTACACATCAGGACATTGTAAAAATCAAATTTTCTGCTCCTCACTTGAAAATCTGATAGCGTTCTTTGTGCTGATGCATTTACGGTTTTCCATTCCTGAATCATTTTTCTCATGAGGTATGAAAACTTCAACAAATGTATGGGAGCAGTGAGAATGTGTTCAGTTTTTCTTTTTCGTTTTTGTGAAAGAAACAATCACACGGTGTAGAAGAAGAATAACAAGAGTAAGATGAACACGAGGAAGTGTGTTTCGCATCTTAGCAGATATATTTGCTGGGAATTCACTAAACCTTAAAAAAAGCAAAAAGAATACATTTAGAATTGCACATGCCTAGCATCATTTAAAAAGTGGGTTAGTGGCAGTCCATAATATGAGATTCATATTAGACAAACACAACTCTAACCATCTCACCAAACAGATGTGGTGAGAGTTAAGGCTGGAGAAGTTAAATGCATAAATTAAATAAAGTCCACTGCTGTAATAATAGGATGAATAGATCACCTTTCACATTTCCTAATTCTACTTTTAGGCAAGTCCCCATGGAAAATGCTGCAGGATTCAGTACCGTGATGGTTTAAATTATAAGAAAACATATCGGGCAACTTCACACAAACAATCCACTACAAGGACGGATCCTCCAAAACAAACTGGAAACAGTTCACATCTCTTAACATGTGCATTGACTTGCATTCTGTGAACAGCTGCACAGCTGAGAGTCATATAATTGTGCTTTTCCCCATGCTAGCATCAACACTCCTGCTTTAAGTCAAATGGCTTGCGCTCTCCAGTGTGCTGGAAATGCAAACTTGTTAAAATAAGAATTGGGATCTGCCCTCATCACAAGTCTAAAAACTGCACACAGAGCAGAAGCAAATACAATTTAGATCCACTTACTTCAGCTCAATATTCTATTCACACAGTAAGAATAAATAATACTAGTACTGTTACTTCCTTAACAAAGGCTAGTAGACAGTAAAATACAACATTATAAATCTGAAGATGACAAGGAAAATCCTGCATTTTAAACAATTCAACCATAAATTCTCAAAATCATCCTGCCTGTTGACATCACAGTCGCAGTCTGGCAGATCCTCCTCGCTCGAATATCCAGCCATATTATCAGTCCCCCACTCCAAAACCATGGGGGTGCAGAGTTTCCAAAAATGACGTGAATATCAGGAAGCACTAGTGTGTAAATCCAAACGCTCCTCTCTTTCATGAGCAAGTTCCACATGGGAATCTTTCTAAACTCTGTGTGCACAGAGTGGAAGCTTCAGCAGGTAGTGGAGGGGTGGCACAACTGGGACTCGTCAACTGTTGCTCTCCAAGGTTAAAAAAGAGAACCCGAAGCGGGCCTGTGTGTGGTGAGTGCCTGAGAGTGACAAATGTGGCTGTTTCTAAAAAGAGACTTACAGTCAGAGGCATGTGCTGCAGAGCTGGACTGTGTCAGAATACTGGACACCAAAAACACACTGCGGCAGCGTGAACAGAAGCAAAGACTGCAGACTCCATGTACGTATTTGCATCTCAATGCACAGTGCAGAACCAGATCAAAAGTTTCCCAGTCAAGCATATTTGCAGTAAGACAGTAAATAATCGTTGTATCCCAAAAAAAAAAAAAATTAGATACAAAAAGAAACAAGAGAAAATGGAACGGAAAATAGAAAATAGTTTTTTTTCCCGTCATTTGATGAAAACAACAACCTGACTTCTTCCTTGCTTTTGCTAAAGGGAGGATGTAAAAGACAAAGAGAGTGCAGCTGTCTGTGTGAGGTCAGAAACAGTCCTCCTCCTTTCCTCTTCCAGTAGAGTCCCAGAGGGCAACAGCCGGCAGAAAGCAGAGGAGGACAGCTGGGATAGTTAGAGTGACAGTTTGGGTCGGGTCAGGCCCCATTAAGGAAGAGGAGTTCTTTTCAAAGTTCATCTTTTTCACATTTTACATAACTTTTTTTTTTTTTTTTATAAAATCAACACAATAATGAATCCTGCAAACCAAAGATGGCTTCAAATGTGCTTTGGAGAAACTGAGTGAGCACACAAAACGCTAATGAGAGTGCCAACGAAGACAACAACGGAGGAAAGTCGAAGAAGAATGAGAATGTGATCTCATTCAGCTTGGTGTGCAGCTCCACTGACACCAGAAGTGAACTCAGAATGTGACTCAGCAACACTGTGGGAAAATGTGCCGTCCGTTCCTGACGTGCCTTGAACGCCTTCGCTAACGGGGCTGACAAAAAATTTGGTGAGTGGGGTCAAGAGCTGTCACAAACATTTATTAGTGGAGCTTCTGGATCTCTTCTAGAACATCAAAAGAGTAATCATAAATTTAATATGTGGTAAGTGGAAACTTTTGGAATATGCTTGTAATCCTGAATTCATCTGAGGCAGTTTAGGACACATTTGCTGATTCATTTTCTGGTTTGATCACATGTGCTCTGCTCTCCAGAGTCCTGTAAACCCACCTGGCCGCAATAAGGTCCAGCAGGTGTTGCCAGCGCTCGCTGACTTTGCTGAGTTTGTGCTGGATCTCAGCAGCCTTGCTGTCTTGGCTGGCCCTGGCCAGGCGCTCACCCATCACCTGCAGCTGCGCCTTGTTCTCTTGAGCTACACTGATCTCCTCTTGGTAGTCCTGGTGAGGAAAACAAAACAAAACAAAACAACAAATATGATGCAGACTGTCTCCCCTTCTCGACTTTATTTATGTATTTCCATGAGGACTGTTCACTGAAATTACCTTGCGCAGCTTTTCAATCATCTCTTCAATGCTGATGTCCCCATTCTGAGAGACTTTGCTCTCCATCTGTGTGAGCCACTCACACAGTTCCTTGTTCTTCTCATTGAAAACGGCCCACTCATTCAACTTCTCGCTCACCTGTTGCCTGCGCAGAGAAAGCTGCGGGGACAAAAGAGACACACAGTGAATGTTTGGACGGATGACAACGGGGGAGAAGAGTGATGAGGAGAACATGTGAGGAAAGTGGTAGCAACGTAAATAAATTGATTGTACTGGTAGAAGACTATGAATAAACTGATGTCTGAGATACCACAGTGTGAGCTAAACTCAGGGAAGGAAATGTCCTAAACCCAACTCATGCAGCAAGCACAATGCACCAAAGCTTTAATAATGGCTCAAATCCTCTACCAGTCTTAACCAAACACCCCATCCCAGTAACACAAAGCTCAAAATAACACTGCTGGTCCTGCAGTATTAACCATGAATATGGAAAGTAAGCACAGCTCAACTCTCACTCTGACAAATACACCACAGCTGTTATCTTCAATAAGAACGTGCACTGGTTAGGAACATTCAAATTATGGCCAATATTATGCATATTCAAAGTCAGGTTTCTTATTTAGTGGGTTTGATTGAACCTCCCTCCCCAATCTGCTCCCGCTGCTTTGAGGCTACCCTAAAAAGAAAAGCTCTGCTTTCACTGGTCATCTGATTGATCACAAATAGAACAGCTTTGAATTCTTTGTTTGAGGCGTGCCACAAACTGTGCAATGTGGCGATGTAGCGAGCAGAAAACAAGCCTGGAATAACAACAACGTGCTTCATGCCGTTTCAGTTGCAGAGACTTGAGGGAGAAAATCCCTCTTTCATTTGAAAAGTACTTTGCAAACCTTTAGCATGCACAAAAAGACATTGTCTCTAAATTAAGGCCAAACAAAAAAACATGCAGAACAATGTTTCACTGATTGCACATCTCTTGTGGATGCTCAAGCCAAACAGAATGCGTTAAGAATGGAAAATGGGCTAAACTGAATCTATGAAAATGAGAAAAATAATAAAATCTATAGGTGAGTCTTATATCACTCAGAATGCACATTTGGAGTGCTTACTGGGGAAAAGAAAATAGGGAGCAAATATTTGTAGTGTGTGGGGGCGTACCTGATGGGAAACCTCTTCCCACTGACGCTGTAGCAGCTGGAGGCGTTCCTGGAGGACTGTGATGTCATCCACACTGACCCCGCCCTCCAAGGAGTCTCTCAGCAGGATCAAGGAAGTACGGTCATCGTTCCAGCCCTCCACACCGGTCTCCAGCTCCTGCATCCATATAGCAAAGAAATTCAAGTGCACTGCCTCGAATGCAGAGACCTCAGAAGCCTCAGAAGCCTGTCAAAAGGAATTTATGCCCTCGCAGCCAGCAGTCACAGTCAGCAGCAGAGCATGACTGCTAAAGCTCAGCTGCTTCACAGCCAGAAATAGAGACACAAAACACATAACAGCAAACTGCCAGTGAATATTACAGCAACACAACTTATAAAAAAAAAAAAGAATGAATGCCTGAAAAAGCACATAAACTACAGGAAAATCAAACAGTCCATGTAAATAAAACATTTCCAATCAAACGCATCTAACCTTTTATCTCCTCCTCCGTCACTCTGACAGTTCTGCTGTGGTGTAATCATTTGTGGACCCAGAGAATGCCTCCATTACGCAACACGCACACAAAAAGGAAGCACACCAATGCACACATGCATACATACGCCTCCAGAGCAAATGAGGATGCTCTCTCTCTCTCTCTTTCTCTCATGCGCATGCAATCTCACTCTTTCTGCTTCCCCACCCCCTCTCTCCTCAGCTGATGCTGTGTGCAGCTACACTCCTCCTCCTCCCCGAGGAGCAGAGAACGTGCCCCACGCATGTTTCAGGAAACATGCGTGGGGCACGTTCTCATGTTCCAGTGGTTAACAACAGCTGGCGAGTCATAGTAATGTTAATTTTTGACTTTACATTTTTTTCAAAAAGATTTCTCAAGGAACAAATAAAACAAAAAAAGGAGCGCCAGCATCATTTCTGAGACAATTAAGAAAATGTTATATGTAGTTTCAAAAAAATAAATAAATACCAAGCATCATTTAAGAATGGCACAAATTCCAGATATTCTATTGAAGGTTCTCACAGGAAAATAACACTGGTCTGGCTACTGAGCATGCAAGGTCATATGCTGACAAACAGATGGATACAAATGTTTTTTCCTCTGCTGATCTGTCTGTTGACTGTTTGTCCCCGCAGCCAGATTAAACAAGTAATTAGAGGACAAGTCTGAGTCCTTGGATGTGTATCTATGTGTGTAAATGTGAAAGAGAGAAAGTGTTGAGTTATGGGTTTCACAAAACAGAAAGGGAGATAAAAGATTTATGTAGAAATACATAGAAGGGTTAAGTATTTTCTGAATGTGTGTCTTTTATTTTCTCCTCACCTTGCATCTGATTTGCTCTGAGTGCAGGTCCTCGTGGTGGTCAGGCAGTGGCACAGACAGCTTTCTCTTGAAGGCCCTTAGTTTTTCCAGTGACACATCTATGCCCTTCTCACATCGCTCCCAGTTCTGAAAAAAAAAACACACACACACACAGAGACAGAATTAAAGCAGAAGCACACACACGACGGCAAGCCTTCATGTGCAAAGAGACGTCACTATAAATTATTCCTGCTGCTGCAGCGGCGACATCGATAGACCGCAATCATAAACTGACCATCAAAACATTCAAGCAAAAAAACAACAACAAAAGCGCAAGGCTGAAGTCAGACCTCATCACTTATTATGCCTTAGATGGCCCTTTCTGTTCTACACCTCTCCAGCAGCATCATGGGAAAGAATGAGAAAGCACAAATCCAGCAGCCAAAAAAGAGAATTAAGAGCTCAATAACAAAGGAAGCAGGTTGTGCTCCAAACTGAATGGATTACAGCTATTTTTAGGATCCAACAGCTGAGTTCACAATAAAAAATACAATAAAAGATGATAAAATTTATAGAAAACAAAAACAACAACAACAAAAGCAAGAGATTATAGCAAAGTAGATATCTAAGCGAAAGCCAAGGAGGAGACACTCACTAGTTAAGATAGTAGCAGATCAATATTTATGACTAGGAAAAACAAAAACCCTATGTTCGTTTGTAATGTCACTGTTGAGTCGGATTTCAAAGAAGCCACTATCACAGCCTGCAAAATTCACCTCACAGGGTTCACATTAACACAGCTCACTGCAGTGTGTGTGTGCTCATATGGGTGTGTGCCCTAGGCTGGCACTTTCACAGTTGTGTGCATTTGCACAATTTTGTCTGCCTGCATGTGTGCAAAGATGCTTAGCTATTTATGTGAGGACAGAAAAGTCCACTATCACTGCACTTTAAGTCTTTTCAAGACTTGAGGTGCAGTGTTGCATAATGAACACCCTAACCTGACTCGACTGTCCTAGATGCACAGCCAGGCAGGCTCATTAAAGGCTCAGATGGGCCAGTGGCCTTCAGTACCCTTCACAGCACCTCCACACTGCAGAATGCTGGGTATACAGCTTAGCCTGCAGCATCTGTGCACAGTAAAAGCTTGACAAATCTGCAACAGCACATTTAATTATGTGGCACCGTTTTAGCCACTTTAATCACCAAAGAAAGAGTCATGCTAAAAAAACAAAACAATTTTTCAGAATGTATCTAGAAAGCAAAATGAAAATTAAACAGAACGAAGCATTGCTTTTTTTATTTTAAGTTAGACCTTGAGTAAGCCATGAAGCTCCCTCCTCTGCTGGTCCAGGTGTTGGTGCGCGTGCCGCCACTTGTCCTGAATCTCCATGAGCTCTGTCTGCAGGGTGGTCTCAGCCTTGGTATCAGCTGACAGCAGCAGACTCCTGCCAGCCTCCACGGTCAGGATGTAGACTCCTTGCTGCCTTTGAAGCACTCGCTCCCTCAGCTGGAGGATCAGGGACAGAGAGACGGGGCAGAGTAGATATGGGTTAACTAAGGGGCTCTACGGTCGGAGACAAGAGATTAATTAGTAAAGGTTTAAATAAGTGGCAGCACGGTGGCTTAGTGGTCAACACTGTTGCCTCACAGCAAGAAGGTTCCTGGTTCGAGCCTCCACAGGGGCCTTTCTGTGTGGAGTTTGTATGTTCTC
>JBAMYA010000017.1:5857278-5902255 GCA_037176975.1 Arrhamphus sclerolepis
AGCTGGGATAGGCTCCAGCAGACCCCCGTGACCCTGAACAGGAAATAGCGGGTATAGAAAATGGATGGATGGATGGTTTAAATAAGTTTTTTTTAAATAAGTTTAACACCATGTAGTTGAGTAAGCAATGTAGGAAAGGATGTATAAAATGTTTGTACGGTGTTGGTGATATATGATTCTAAAATTAATAATCATTATAAAGAATTCTATCTATCATTCAGAGGCAAAGTGTGAATGTGAGAGACTGAACCTATTCCCAGCCCGTGGATGGGAACCACTTTAAAAAGTCTTGTATTTTGCTGAAACCTACCTGTATCTGACCCAGCAAGTTTCTGGCCTGCTGCAGCGCCACTGCTTCTCCTGGCTGATGTATGTCTGTGTCACGCGTTACTTCTTGTAGCCACCGTCGCAGCTTGTCTGCCATCTCCTGGTAGTTCTGCCACTGGCGCACCAGACTGTCAATGATGCCTCTCCGCTGCTGGGTCCGCCTCACCACACACTGCCACTGATTACTCAGCAAGGCCAGCTTCAGACTGAAGTCATCACTGTTGGCGCGACAGAAATCAGAACAGAATACTAGCTGCTTACAACTGAGTGCAAGTAAATCTGGTTCATTTATTGTACGGCTGGCTTTTGGCGTTTACCTGTTATCCACTTGACCCTGGTCCAACATACGATGTCCATCACTGATGATGGAGTAAAGAATCTGCTGTCTGCTGAACATCTCTGCCTGGAACAACTGCAAGCACATGTATTTGAATAAAAAGCTGCACAAATGCAGAACATCAGCTGTATGTAAATGCACACAGTGACTTTCAAACCTCGTGGTCTCTCTGTTGCTCCAGTAGGCTATAATAGTTGCCCGAGATCTCATCAGCCAAGTTCTGCTCAGTCTGAGAGAGGAAATCCATCCAAGCCTCACACTTTTGGAGGAAACTCTGCTGCTGGAGCAACACTGACTGAAGTTTACTAGAGACAGAAAAAGCTATTGTCAGAAACCTGATGGTGCAAGTCTGACACCACTGTGGCAACAACTTTCAACTCCCTTAATGCTTTTCATTTCTTTATAAGCCATTCTGCCACATACATAAACATTCATTAAGAATAGGCACGCTCTTAATCACTATCTTAATTGTTATCAAAAGGTTAAACATAATAAAGCTGATCATAAAGAGCAAACAGAAAATATTTCACAAGAACACAGCTAAAGATTTCTGTCAAACTAAACATTTGAAGAGTTTGCTGTTTCAGGCAAAATAAAATAAAAAAAATCCACAGATGTGGAGGTATGGAACAAAGGTATGGGGTTCACTGAGTGTTCAGAGTTTGCAGTTCTGCTACAAACAGGTGAGATGTGGAGCTTTAAGTTACCTGAATCTCTCGGTGAGGTGAGCAGTGTGAGCCGCCCAGGACCTGTTGAGACTCTGAAGCCGTTTAATGTCTCTGTCACTGACTGGTATCCTGTAAACCATGTCATTGACACGTTCCAGCTCTGGAGATAGACTGCTCAGCTTCAATAAGTGCACCTAGACCAACAGAATGACACCTTTTTTTAGCAGGATGGTCAAAAGAGCATGCTCATCTTGTCATTGATGTTAAAGTAAAAGCAGGAAAAACTAGAAATGAAAGAGTTCAGATAGCAACAAAGCTTTTTGTCGCACTGACACATAATCCAGCTGTTTACACACAGCAAAATAAAGGTTAGGGCTACAGTGTCAGTACCTTGAGTTTCTCTATACGGGCCTGGACAACAGTGAGCTCAGGTGAGCCAACTGGATCAGACTCCTTCAGAACCTCCTCGGCTTCCTCTGCCTTACTGATCAATGCCTCCATCTGCTCTATGAAACCCTCACAGGCCTGAGATCCAGACTAAAAACAGAAAAATATTAAATAAAGTATGTATAAAAAAGGTGACATCTGAGCAGCACATTCCTTTTCTCAAGAGTATTTATATTACACCTCAACAATTTTGGTTGGCCTACCTGCAGTATTTCTTGCTGCCTGTGGAGGGCGTGCTTGAGTGTTTCTAGGCGATCAGTGAGCGACAGGTGGTCAGACTGGAGGGATGCCGAGGATGAGGCGTCAACTTGACTCCTCAGCTGCTCCCCTAAAGCTTGCAGCTGCTGGAGGGACTGCTGCACCGACTCCTGGTGACCCAGGCAGTCCTGAGAAACGGGAGAGGATGACAGTTGCTCAGCGCATGAGCAGGGATAGCAGACAGTTAAAGTTTCTAAGGAAACATTACATTCAAAATGTAGCTGGCTCTTATGGACTGAGTTCTAAAAAGTTTTAAAAGTTAAAAATAGATTTTACTGCCTGCAAGAGGTCAAGAAATTGTTTGTCCTTTGGGTTGTGGGTGTGAAACGAAGACGAGGACAGCCACTAAATTCTTTTCTGCTTTGTCTGGCAACAGTCTGCATCAGTGATCCTCAGTCCAGAAAACAGTCTACTTACACTATTAAGACTGTGTGTCCCTAGACATCACTATCCGTCGAGCTCAGCATGACACCGGGGGACCCCTGTAGTGTAAATCAGGGGCCTGTCTTCCCCTTTGCAGTGTTCCTCAAAAAAAGGCTTTTGTTAGATTGTGCTGTGTGTTTATATTGAACCAGACAAAGGATGGGGGTCCATTTGGTATTCAGCAGTAGGGACGGGGGCTTTGTGAACCCTCACAGTGAGCTTACAAGCTGTTTAGGAGCTAAATGCTCATTTCCTTAGAGAGGGGGCTTAAGTGAGTGGGATCAATCTCCTGCTATATTTATATTTTCCACAGAAATTCTGGATGTGGTGACTAATGCTAGACATTGAACCTAGAAGATAACAATTACAGAGGAAATTGTGCTTGGTATTGAAAAACTGTTTACATAATCCAAAGCTGGACATTAATACTTACATTGCAGTCTCGTATCCAGGCACTGCTCTCCTCCTCCGTGATTTCTCTTTCTGTGGCACTCCTCAGCAGGCAATCAGCACGCTCCTCTTGTTTCTGAACTGCTGCCACACACTGGTTGTACAACGTCCTGTAGTGCTGCCACAGTCCCAGCAAAGCCTTACTGCTCCTTAGCTGCTCTGAGATTTGCTCAAGTAGGTGATTCCACCTGAAGCAGAGAATCAATCAGGGTTTACAAACTGGGATTATGGTTTATATTAAAGATTAGAATTTTTGTTTTTGTTGTTGTTATTTTTAACCTGATGTTGACATCCCGGAGTGCTCTGTTGAGTGTTTCGGCCACAGAGGGGTGACACTCGGTCAGCAACTGGTGAGTTACAGACCCAAACTTCCTCAGACTGCTCTCCTGTTTATCCATCTCCTCCTGCAGGTTCTGTATTAGATAGACAGGCACATATACTATATTTCGGGAATTTGCATGTTTTCCAGAACAAAACACACGGTTTAGTTCCTGCACTCCTCACCTCCAGACTCTCCACTTGCTGTTGTACTGCCTCCAAAGACCCGTTAAGGAGGTGCAGCCTGGAAACCGCATATTTCCCCTCCATCAGGTGACCATTTATCTCTTCTGAAGCACGGCGATACAATGTCCACTGCTCCAGCACGGACCGCAGGCTCACCTTCATCTGGCTTATCTGACATGAACGATGGTCAAAAATATTTACAGTGGCTGTGGGAAACTTCAGCAAACACCCAAATGTGAAATAGTCTTGCTTGTATTATTTTTCTTTGTGGTGGTTTGAACCATTTCACCAATGTACAACTTTCAGTTAGATAGTTGTATGTTAGGGAGAGATCAAGTGTTGATTAGCTCTGCCTTCTTTCTTTCTTTTACAGTGTGCAATATTTATAAATAAATGATAATTTCATAAATCTGTACACAAAGCTGAAGTTTGTAAATTAAATTTAAAATAAACTCACCATGTGGTCCAAATGAGCCCAGGACTGGTTTAGTCCTTTAATGGTTTCCTTTACAACCAAACAGGCTGCACCTTTCTTATCGTGGATGAGAGAATTCCCTCTTTCCTCTGCTTTTTCTAGATCCTTCTCTTTTTCCTTCACTAGTTCTTCCAACTCCTGCAACAGCAGTGTAATTTATTTTAGGAAAAACCTCTTGGAGTTACGGAAAAATCTGTGCGACTGTGTGAGATGTGCATGGGCACGCACCGCACTTACCTGACAGTCTTTAAGTGCATTCTGCACCGATGCTACATCCTCTATCCTGTGTCTCTTCTTCAGCTTCTCCTCCTGTAGTGTGAGCCAGGTTTTCAGTGCCTGTACTCCATTTTCATGCTCTAACCAGCTTTCAACAAGCCCCTCTAAAAGCTGAATCTGAAATGTATATGTATATGTAAAAACAATCAGTGCAATTTCACAACACAGACATTGCATGCACAGAATAGAAAAAGAGTAACCTTCAACTGCAATTTGAATATTACTGCACCTTTTCAGTAATAAGCCCCTGCAGTATCTGCCATCTTTTGTTCATGGCTCCCAACTTTTCAGCAAAGTCTGTCTTGTCACTGCGCTTTCCCTCCACGTCCTGACTGCTGATCTGCAGCACCGACTGGTTCACAAAGTCCACAGTCAACTGTTTACAGGTCAGATCTATACGGAAACCCTGTGAAATAAAGATGGGACATTATGAGATCATAATGAAGATGACTGACAAAATCTGTGAAAGGAGGGTTCTTACAAATTACAAATTTTGGGGGTTATTTTGTACCTTATACTTTTGCAAGAAGTTTTGGACCACCTCTGAGCCCACAGCTTCCATGATCTTGTCCTCATCTTCCACTATGACATTCTCCATGAGTGAGATCCAGCTCATTAGCTCTGTGATGGCATGTCGTGATGCCAGCTTCTCCATCTGCAACTGTGGAACAGGAGAAAAGGGGTTACATAAATTAAAAAAAAAAAAACAAACAGTTGTATTGGTTGAAATGTTCATGGTGAAAGCAACATTTTTACAGAAAGTGAAAGTGAAGACTATAACTGTTCTCAGACCTGGTGGAGCTTCTCCTGAACTATGGGGATGCGACTCAGCAGCCCAGCCCACTGAGTGTCGATATGACCCAGTGCTGTTCTCAGGCCGGCTGTGTCTACTCTTTTCAATCGCATAAGCTGGTTGCCTGTGCTCAGCACAGATGAGCGTAAAGAAGACTTAGCATCCACTTCCTTAGAAAATTCCTAAAAGACAAAAGAACCAACGCACAGAGACTTCAACAAAACATTCAGTAAGATCTTCTGAACACGGAGCATCAATATTTATTGGTATGTTGCTCATTTTCTGTACTAATAAGATAACCTAACTGACCAGAAAGGCACAGAGGTGGTCTCTGACAGTCTCCAGCTCCTGAGGTACCGTCACGGACTGGGTAGTCCAGAATTCCAGCCTGTCCAGTGCTGACTGCAACCAGTGACTCAACTGTGCTGACTCACTCTGGTACCTTTGATTTTATAAACACACCAGACAAAACATGTAAAGTTTAGGTGACACTTTAACACTCTTAGCTTAATAGGAGAAAACCAGAACTGCTGACAGACCAAAAAAAATTTGTCTGACACAGCAAGCTGTGTAACCTCAGAACCAGACCTGGTCCAGTGTTTGAGCGTTGAGTCAAGGCGGTGCAGCTCCTTGTTGACTTTAGTGGTGGAGGAGAGCCAGTGTTCTCCCAGCTGTGTCAACTGGGTCTCCAAATCTGAGCAGCTAACGGACAGGAGAAGCCTCTTCCCTTCCTCCAGAACCTGGTACAGCTGGGGCTGATGCTCTGTCAGGCTCGCTTTCAGACACTAGAAGAGTTATGAGGTAAAATGAATGACTGATAAAATATTGTGTTGCCTTTTTTTTCCACTTTCAAGGTAGGTGTACAAAGAAATTAACCTGGTAGAGACTAATTCTTTCATTAAGTCTCTCTTCCGTCTCTTCAACCAGACCCACAGTGGGGATGCTACACTCCACGGCCTCCAGCTGTCTACAAAGAGCCTGATAGTCCTCCATGAGCCTGCTCCATGCCTGGCAGAGACAGAGCAGCGAAGGCAGTTATTATATTACAGTATATCCTTTGTTTAACTTGGAACTGAACAAATAAAACTGCAGAGTAATTTTCTCTAATGATTCATCCTTATTCTCACCTCCAGAATGCCCTCCAGCTCCACTCCCCTCCTGTGGGCTTGTTTGAGTACACTATGGGCTAAAGCCATGGTTTCCTCCAAGGCTTGGTTTTCTCTCTGCGCCACCAGACCAGACACTTTACTGTAAAATGTCTGAGTGAGGATCATATGACATTCCAGACCCTGGAAAAACTCCTGCATTTAAGAAGGATAGTATTTAAAATCTGTTACGAGGAAAAAACAAAAAAAAGAAAACGTTCCATGTTCCAGGAGCTCAAAAGTATCCCTTCCTTACTTTGTGTTTGTCCAGTAACATTTGGACCTCTATGACAGAGGCCACTGTCATCTTTTGGTCAGCAGCCATTTTGTCCTGAGCTGTGTCCACCAGGTCGCTGAGGTCACGGAGCGCAGCTTCATACTGAGCCTTCAGTGACAAGCCATGGTTCAGGCTGCTCCGTCTGGAACCCACCATGAGCACCAGCTCCTCATACGCATCCTAAAAAAGGACCCATCAGTGTGTCAGACATTAAGTATTACCGTGAAATGTGATGGACTATAAATATTCTTAAAATGGGGGAGGGAAACAGATGTTTACCTGAAGCTTGAGTAGCTCCTGGTTGGAGGTTTGGTCTGACTGGAGTCCCTCTGCTCTGCTCCTTAGCTCAGTCACTCTCTGCTCAAACTCTCTAAGGGTGTCGTCCACCTCATATAATGTCTGGAAAGGACAATATATTCAGTGAAAAGCTCTCCTCCGTGGCTTCTTAACTACACTTTTTAATATTGTATTTTTTCTGTTGTGAACCACACCTCTGACTGTTTGGATGCAGGTCTGTCTGCCATTCCAGTCATCTTCTGCAAAAACTGATGCTTAATTTCAGTCAGGGCTGTGAACAGCATCCTGAGTTCATTCTGGTGAGAGTAACAGATGTGATGTTAAATAAGTGATGGATGATCCAAACTAAAGCTTAGATGAAATCAAAATTGTGATATGACAGCTTTAGCTTTTAGACCTGGAAAGTGGAGTGTTCTTGCAGCCTGTCCCTCATATTGTCACAGTGTTGCTCCAGAGCAGAGTCCAGCAGGCCCATCCTCTCCTGCAGTCCCTCAAGCGTGTCTTCCATCAGGGCTCGGTCCTCTGCTCCACACAGCCGGCCTGTTCCCCCACCCAGCAGGTCCCTGCAGTGGTTCACCTCCCTGGTCATCTCCTTCAGCTGTTTATTCAGACCCTGAACCAAGTAGCAAAAGTCAGTAGGCAATTCTGTCCAGAGTGTCTGTTTTTTTTTTGTTTTTTTAAATGTGAGGATTGTTGTTTGTTTCCTACTACCTCTAGATTTGTGAGTTGAGTTTCTGTGTCCTCAGACAGTAGCACAGGACCAGAGAGCAGATGATTCTCAGCAGCATCTAACCAGGAGGAGGCTGTTGATACGGCAGCATACAGATCCTGCTGCACTGCTGTTCCCCCAGAAGATGCTGTCGACCTGCTGTCACTTCCTGCTGCCTGAGGGAAAAAAGTAAATGCTCTTGGTAAGAAAGCAGTAATACATGCAAAGGCATATGCAAAGTATTAGTGCTTTACTTCTTCATTAATTCTTTCCAGAGTCTGGAAGCAGGCTTCAAATAATGCTGTGGGAGAGCGGGAGCCTTGGCTGGAAACCTCGCCTCTGAACACCATACTGGGACTTGAGAGTCGGGAGCGGTGAAGCACCTGCAAGCAGTTATATGATATGGTTAGACTGACAACAAATATATCACTGCAAATGTGACATTTAAAGATGACTTCCAGGCTCTAAACATTTGCAGAGAAATATCCCACTTTCGAAAACAAATGTAATAAAAAAAATTTAAAAAAATCCTTGGCCTATATACCGGGCTAAGCTGGTCTTGTTCCAGGGAGTTGAGAGAGAGCTGCAGCTTGGTGCTCTGATCTTTGTTTAGGTTTTCCCACCTCTGTCTCAGCTGGTCCAGAGGAGACAAGGTCTCACACTCAAGCAACACCCCACCAGGGACGGACACCTCACTACATGAAGGAGAAAATCTTCAAAAGACATATGGCACACAGCATATGGAAATACTGTGGTGTAGCCACAAATCTGAATAAAAGACATGAAAAGCACTTAGAAAAATTTCTAGGATAGAACATTAATCAGAATATCTGAAATACACCTTGAGATGGGCAGAAAAATAACTCACTGAATATGATCTATAGAGGCTTTGGCACAGCTGGCTGGTGTCTGGGCATAATATATTCCTGCTGTTATAAACATCTAAGTTAACATGTCTATTAATTGATGTTGCACCTAAACCCAGCCTACAGACATGTGGAGACGTCCTCCAATCTAGTACGCGCTGGCATTTTTTGACACGCATAGAGCACACTATGGTAATTCTTATTCTGCAGCTTGGTGAATATACACTAACTGCTAGAGGCTGCAGCTGTGGATACAGCGATAGATACCTGTCTCCGTTGGGTGTGGTGTGCTGGCTGAGCAAGTCCTCCCCAACACTGGCTACAGACTGGAGCAGCTTCCTCTGATTGGCCACTTGCTCCTGCAGCTCCTAGAAAAATAATTAGACTTTGTCAGATTTATTCATAGGGCTGTCCGCCTTAAAACCTTGAATGTTTCTGCTGATTTGTTGTAATCAGAAAGTCTGATAATCACCAGGTTTTAAAATTAAATGATTACAACATCAAATAAACAGCAACACAGAAAAAAAAACACATTAAACCACATCATTTATTTAACAAAAACTAAGCAAAACTGCATTTAATAACTTCAAAAGAATTACTTATATAACAGTAACTTAAAGTAAGCATTTACTTTAATTAGACTTGCATCTTTGAAGGAATTTCAGTCTTTGATACTTCTTGAATTTAATTTTTTTAGCCATTTCATCATGAATTTTCTGGTGTGTTTGGATTCATTGTGCTGTTGCATGACCCAGCTGTACCTCATGTTTAGCTGTCGAACAGAGGGCATATATGACTTGGAAATATTTTTACATAGGGAGAAGTTCCTGGTTGACACAGTGCCGGTATGCTAACCACGTCCTGTAGCAGCTTAGCCCTTCCACCACTGGGTTTGACAAAACGGTTGAAAATGGCCTGACAAAAATCCCACAGTTGCCTCTCTAAGATCATTGCTGTCTTTCCCTTCTTGGTATTGGGTTAGTGCACACGTAAATGACTCACAACAGCAAACTGCCAAAACCTGATTTTAATGAAATTGCTCACTCTTGCTGATGAACAGCTAATCAGGTGAATTTAATTTTCAGCACCCGGCTGCTACTTTCTCTCTTCTTTTAAATGGAGAAACTAAGGATGTAGTTTTTTTTTTTTTTCACCACAGACTACTCCTGCATTTTGGTCAATAATTTCCTAATTCTGGGATCAATAAAGCACATTTGATCTTTTCTCTTATCTTTTGCAGTTCCCTCATTTTAAGACTGCGAAAGTTTTTTGGTATTTTTTGGTTATTATGTTCTGATATGTAAACCGTAGAAATGGAAAAAAAAAAGGTCTAATTTCATTCTGGCATGACTATATATGTATATATTAAACATACTGAGTTTTTTCATACCCTCTGTTGAAGCAGACGGTCGTGGTTCTGTTTTGTGCGTGTGGAGCGGGCCTGTGACAGCCAGTCCTGGACATTAGGACTTTGGGACAAAGATGAATCTGGCTCGCTGTCCTCCTGCTCCTGCAATGAACCCTGGAGGAAAGACAGTTGTTTACAGACCAGTCTGCTTTGACCAATATGGGAAAATGATTGTAACGCCAACACCAGACATGACCAAAACATTCGTCCCCAACGAACAGGTGAATGTCGGCATCTGGGACAGTCTCATCATTAGACTGCAGCATTAGGATACAATTTAGGTTAAGTAAATGTCTTAGTAGGTAATAAAACATGTGGATTGCATTTAGTTGTAGTACTATTCCTTATAACATACAGAAAAAAAAAGATAATGTTACTTTCTCTTTCCTTAGAGGTGATCTGGTGGAATGAATGTGCTAAGTTCATCCGGTTGTCTATGTAAATTCAAGTTTCAGGGGAAAATCTATTTTTTCCTCAAACGATATAAAGCAAAAAGGTTATGTTGTATCATCAGAAACACACCTGATGGACTGCATTTAGTGTGTGCATGTGATGACTTAGCATCCTTTTGTCTGGTCTGAGGCCCACAGTGAGACACAGGCTGCAGTTGTTCCACGGTGGAAAACAGTGCACTTTTATAATGGAGCATGAATGACCTTTAGTATTTTTTGCACAATACTACTATTGATACCGTACCCAGTTCAATGTAAGGGAGCAAAGCACAAGAAAAAAAAATACAGAAGCAGAGAAAAGGAAATGGGTGAGATAAGTGAGATAGTGGGGAAACAAAGCACACACGATTACTAATGTCACCTGTATGTCGACCTGCTTGTCCTGCAGCATCTGCTGCAGTTCCAGCAGGCTGTCTTTGAGGGAATGCAGTTTGAGGGTGAGTTGCTCGGCCTCCTCCTTGGTTTCAGCGCGTCCCTCCAATAGCAAGCTCTCACTGTGGACGGAGAGCTCCGACAGGTATGACACTTTCTGCTCGATCTCAAACAGCATATTCTGGAAACAGTTATAACATATATGGTTAGTAAATGTTTACTTGTAGCCCTCCTTTATGTAGGTTTCTTCAGAAAAAAACATCTTTTTTTTTTTTTTTTTTACACAGAGGGTTAGATCTTCAAGTTTGATAGGATTTATTTAAAAAAAGAAGAAAAAAAAACAATGTCCAACCAAACATCCATCATCTATACCCACTTCTTCCTAAACAGGGTCATGGGGGTCTGCTGGAGTCTGTTCTACACAAACATTTCATACTCAATTTTGATTAAACAACATAATTTGATTAACCACTAACACATAACATTTTATCCTTAATTGGGTTTTAAGCTGCTTATAGTGGGGTAATTTTCTTCCTGTGTTTAAGTATTTAAAAGAACAGACTGTATCTGTTCAATGAATACCTAAGAAGGATAAACTGGAGTGAGAAGGATAAACAAAACTGAGGATCATTAATGTTCCTTTCCTAACTAATGCTGTTATTGTGCTACAGAGACCCTGTTCATCCATTAAATACTAAATAACAATTTCCTAATATTTTCTTATAAAAACTCCCTGATGTTTCATCCTTGATTCTGCTTACTTCCATGAGTTCCTCTATTTCCGTTTTGTCCCATCACCACTTTTCTCTAAAGTTTTCCATGTAACGTCTACGATCTTGCCCTTCCAGTGAATCTTTACTGACTGTACGTTTTCAGTCAGGTTTTAGCCCATGAAAACCACGAAGCTCTGCACAAGCTGGACCTTTGGACCCAAATACCAAAGGAAGCATGTGTGAACTAACAATCAGCTTATTCTGTACCTGCTGCTACAAACATTCCTAAAACATTAGATTTCCTTTCGCTAGCCAGCAGAATTTATTTTGTTTCACTTAGAGGTAAATTATTGATTGATCAGTATACTGGTATATGCATGTGAGTGTGTATACAAATAAATAACATTGATTTCATAACTCCATTCTTGTATATTCTAATTGCATTGCAATTGCAGAATGCTTACATGTTACACAGACATGTTTTTATTACTACACATATAAAGGTGTTCTTACAATCATGACAGTTTATTTTGAATAATAAAAGGGGCCTGTTTTGAAAATACTTTCTCTGTGAAATTTCCTTTTTTTGAGATTAATAGCTATTATTGAACGAAAATAGTAGCAGTAATGTAATACCGAGGGAAAGATGCCAAGGAAAGATGCTATTTTTGTAACAGCGACACAACCAGACACTTCACTTTAGACTAAGTTAGTTCTGCTTTAATAAAAGAGCAGTGAGTGTTGTAGAAACTCCACAGTGAGCAGACCTTCATGCATCATTCATGCGAATAAAAGGAATTCAAATTCAAAAGAGTCAATTCAGGATAATGGTTAAAAAAAATTTAAAAAAGCACATTTCAGGAGAGTAGAAAAGGCAAACCCTGAAATCTTGGCTCAGACTTTTTCATATCAAACATTCAAATCCTGTTTGAGAATAAAAGTGCCCATCTGACCTGACAGTCAATCAGCTGCTCCTCCATGTCCATGTCTTCATTTTGGGGCTGAAGGGCAGAACAGAGGGTGGCACGAGTGCTGAGCAGCCAGTGGTCGAGCTCTTCTGCCTCACTGTGGTAACGCTGCAGCGCCTGCTCCTGTCGTTGCTCCTCTAGCTGTTCACTTAGTTTTTCCTGTTGTGGTCAAGATAAAAGAAGAAAAAAATAGATTCACAGCCATCAAAGATGAGAACAAATAAAGGGGAGAGGATGAAAAAAAAAAAGTGTATGTGAAATAAGGAGATCTTGTACTGTCCACCTCCAGCAGCTGCCGCTTCCCTGAAGCCTTCATGCGAATGGTGGCCATTCTCTCTCCCAGTACAGTCAGAGTAGACTGGAGAGCCAGTTGGTCACCAGCCTCCCCTTCACTGTCATTGTCTGCTAGCTCCTCAGAGAAACATGTCTGCAGCTCACCAATTTCATCCTGCAGCATCAGGATCTCATCCATTAGTGCCTATAAACACAGTGGTTGGATCAGAAACACGACGGCATGCTGGAAAAATGAGAGCTGGTACAAAATAGTGAAGAAAAAAACAGCAGGAACTGATGGTTTGCCCAAACTGATAATTGTGTCAAAAAAAAGGAACTGTCTGTTTTAGCTGTGATGTTGGCCCTAAATTCTTATGTTTTCACACAGTCCTCTTGGTTTTTTGGCCATCTTTGTACTCTCACAAAATCCTCCATTCATGTGCTACACTGCTGCTTTAACATCATTAGGTTAATGATGTTAAAGCATTCCTCTGCTCTTGCTAACCTGATGTGCGGCCATCTGACTCTCAGGCGTCTTGTACGGCTCCAGGCCCTCATTGAGCGCCCCTTCGATGGACTCCATCTTAGTGGAAATAGACTGGAGGGACTCCTGATAGTGTTGCTGACGTTCCAGAGCTTCATACAGACTCTTCTGCTTCTCGCTGATCTGTGGAAGGAGACATGAAGATACATCCAAAGTGTGAGTGAGAAATTATCTCCCAGTTTCCTACATTAATGTAAGGACAGACTAGCATTAATCCATAACAACTCTCATAACTTTTACAGTCTCAATAATTCCAAAAAACTGACCCCTACTGCATTAAACTGGGATCTGTGCTGGGGACCGTACTGTCCTTCAGCTGATAATGTGACATACCACATTCTTGAGTGTTTCCCAGGATCTCTGTAGGTCATCCAAGTTAGCAGCACTAGTTTCCATCGATGGGTCATAAAGTTCCTGAAGAGGTGCTCGACTTAGTGCACCTCGACCCTGCGGCACAAAGACACAACCAGACTGCAATTTGTGTGTCAGATCAACAGGCACGGAGCACGGGTCACAGTGTTTAGATGTTTAACGTGTGTACTGGTTCAAATGTGTACCCGAATGCGACATCAACAACTGATTTTGTACAGCAACATTTGGGGCAGAATGACTGATGAACACATGAGGGAAAAAAAAAAAAAGTTTAATCCATTCTAGCACGCTGATACAACTTTTAAATGACTCCCATGGAGTTCAAAGTGAGATTGAAACTCAAGTGATGCCACATGTTAATGGTTAGTAATGAATCAGGTTATGCACACACTCAAGTATTTTACCTCCATGGCGAGGCATGGCTCAATACTGAACACACGGCAACTATATGAAGTGAGATATAATTCTGTTTAGGTCTTTACTTTAATGTTTCCACATAATCCAACACCTACTAAGAGCTCATTAGGTGAAGTTACACCCTTCACACTCTCCTTCTGTCACTTTCCAATATCCCCTCTGCTTTACTATTGATCTTATTGGCTTTTTTTTTTTCTTCAGTCACTAAGCTGAATGACTTCGCTTCACAAAACAGCAGAGCAGATACTGAGAGCCCACCGAAAGCTTTGCTGTTTTCCCAGAGTCTTTCTAATTCCCTGATTAAACAAAAATCTTTAACACAGCAAAAACATAATTGGCAAATAAAGTTTCTTCGGCAAAATAAATGTGTGAGAAAATGTTGGCGACAAGGGAAGGTAGGAGCAGCAGAGGAAACCTCCAGCTGTTTCAATCACACATGGTGTTGATAGTGGAAGTTATTTGTGGTGGCTGTGCAAAAGTCAAAGGGAAGGGATGAAAGCCAAAAATAAAATGTCCACCTTAAGTTGTTACTTTCAGAATCCTGTCCTTGGATATTCAGTTAAAAAAAAAATCCAATTGCAGAGGCTTTCATTTTCCAACAGAAAATACAGATTACTTAATACAATGATTCATTAAAATGGACATCTTTATTTTACAGTTTAAGGTGGTATTTTCAAATGATGCTTTTGAAAATTGGAGGTGTTTCGAACAGACGGCAGAATGAAGCTCTGGGCAGGTTAGAAATTAGAGGGATGGATTTGCAGTACCTGGTTAAGAGGAGTGTCAGCGTTAGCCCCGGGTGACGGGGAGCGGCAGGCAGGGGGAGAGGAGACCTCACTGTTGGTGCCCTCCTCCCCTGACTCCTCTGTCACAGGGGAGAGGAGTGTGTGGCAGCGGCCTGCTGTCATCTATGACCACATATTTTCACCGCACACCAAAAACACACGCATCAAAGAAGCAGGCGGGAGGAGAAAAGGGAGGGGGAACCAAACAGAAAATCGCCACATCAAAAGAGTGAGGAGACACAAAAATGAAGAGGGAGAACAAGAGAGAGCATAAAATTAATGGAAGAGGGCAAGTTAGGCAGACTGCAAAGTGCACACACATTGCTGATTAATTAAGTAGTGTGTAATCAAATATCACAGAGAGGAGGCTGATTAGATCACATTACTGGTACTGATATCAAACACTGCAGTGCTTTAGCCGTAGCACAGCGTTAAAGTTACACTGCTCTGCAGGAGAAAGAGAACTGCCGATAGAATCATCTAAAAATGCCTGCGGATACATCAGCCTAAAGGAATGTTCCTCACACTTACAGAAAGTGCACACACAGTGACTGCTCACACCACACACTAACATATTGTAGCGTTACAGTTTTAAAACCACAGCAACTTAATTTTCATTATGAATAAAGGTCCCTTTAAGAGGTATGCAAAAGACTACTCATGCAGTTTGATGGAGAAGTACAATTAGGAGTGACGCTGGAGCACGTCAGAGACATTAACCTGCCTAATCGAAATCTCCACGAGAATCAAGGCCCAAGTTTAACCAGAAATAGGAAAATGGTGGTTTTGTTTGCAGAAACAGAATAGCGAGTAAAACAGGGGCAGCTGTCCTAGAAGCAGCACAGTTGTCAGCATGCCTGCATGCTTCAGTAGAGAGGCAAAGCTGAAATGTGAGCCAAGCCCTGCTGGGCTGCTTTTTGGCAGTTGATGCAGAACTCAGCCTACTGACTCAGGACCTACTTATATTCAAAGGACTTTTTTTCCCGGGCTTCATGATGCAATGCGATGCAACAGAGATGGACACACAATCATTCCAGTGGTTTTGCATTGTGACATTTACTGAAACTGAACAGTGCGGCATTGTTCTTTGTCCAGCAGAAACAAATCAAGGATAGAAGCACTGCATGCAACTGATTTGTCATCACCAGCAACCGTAGTTCAAACCTAACATGCACTGCTCAAACAAACACACACACACAAAAACACACACACACAGTCGTATCCTGTTTCCTGAGCTGCGGAGACGAAACACACCACGAACAACTGTGACAGGGCAAGACAGCCAAGCCATCGGGGAAAAAAAAAACGACAGAGAAAGAGTCAGGAGAGGAATAGAGGTGGTTACTCATTTGCAAACTCAGGAAAAAAAATGAATGATCGTGCTCAGATCACAGACGAGCATGTAGACAGATCCAGGCTAATACGAAGCAAAGGAAAGTGACAAAGCAAGGTGTCAGTGAAGAGGAGAGGAGACTACAAACACAGTTTATGCTTGGGGTAAAGAATTAATGAGGGGAAAATGCTTTGAACCAGACAAAATCAAAGAAAACAGGATTAGAAGGGATAAAAAAAGAAAAGAAAAAAATCTGAACCTTTTCCAGTTCTAAAAAATGTGGGGACGTCAGTTTCATCCACCACACATTACTATAAGAGGAATATGCGTGGTTCCACATTCACTCCACAGCAGGGCAAATACCTCAAACATTCAGGCAGACCCTTAAAGTATTTTCATAGTTAGGAAGAATAAGGAGCTCTGCAACAGATGGCATAGCCCCCACAGAGCCCTGATCTCAACATGATCCGCCGGTCTGGGATTACCTGAAGAGACAGAACCAACTTCCCAAATCCACGGAGAAGTTGTAGCAAGATGATGAGAACAAACTACCCACCAGTGCTTTCAAAACTGCTTGCAAGTTGGTGTTTTGAAGGCAGGATGTTGCTGAGGTTCTCTCATTTCTTTGTTTTTACATATTACTGATGACTGAGTACGCACAGATTGGACTCTACAGCCCAATTTGGAGAAAATGTGCTTGTAAACTGTAAGCTGTCAGTGTTACCTTAGAAACCCCCACAGCATCTCTACAGGGATCCCCGCATTCTCATGCAAACACTGACAGACACACAGCCATAACAATGTGGACATACCGTATGTCACTGTGTTATTGTGTATAGCCAATAAAAAGCCTTGTCCACTCACCATAACAACGGAGGGATGTGCTGGAAGTTGCTTAGAGCCAGCTGAGGTGCTGTTTGCAACAGCACTTGGCATCTCCTCATCACTCAGCTCATCCATCCCATCTGAAAGGCCCTCTACCTCACTGACCGTCAGCAGCATGGTGGCGTGTTTGGCCTTCACCGTTAGCATCTTACACTTGGAGTGGAGCGAGGCGATCTGCTCCTGGTAGCCACGGATCTTCTGGGCCAGCTCCTGTCAAAACATCCCCCCAAAGAGAAAACACCACCCCCCACAGGATCAGGAGAGTGTAGTTCAGTCCAGCAGAAGATCAATAGTTCCTGGTTAAATAGGATCCTGAAAAAATACAGCAGCTGGGTTGGTTCAGTGTTGAATGTGATGCCCGGGTAAGAGGGGATGAGCGGAGCAGACGCATTCTCTTCTCTCACAGATCTCTCGCTTTTGGCTTCACAGTGAGTAAGTGTAGAGAAAGAGAATAGCACAGTCTCACTCTCTCTTTTTTTCCCTCTCTGTATCTCTCTTCTGTATCTCTGAACCAATCAGAGCAGCACAGAGGCGGGTGACTCAGATCGGTGCTGAATCTCACAGACAGGATGTTTGGTTGAGACACAGACCCTCGCAGAAATAGTTCAAAATCCCTCAGACACTCCCTCTTGTACACATACACAAATGGCAGGGAAAAAACAGGAAGTGATCTCACTGCCTGTACCCCCGCCCCCATCCTATGACTGCCGCTTCCGTCTCCGCCAATCCGCAGGGCAGCTTTCTTTCAACAAAAGACAGCCGCAAGGAAAGAGGAAGTGCTCAGAGACGCAGAATGACAGAGTTGGTGTCAAATTACAGCCAGAGAGCCGGGCCTCAGCCCCTCCCTTTCTTCTCTTCCTCCTCCTCCTCTTCCTCCTCCCTCCCCTACTGCCTCTGACCCGCAGATGGTCAGTGCACAGATAATCAGGTCATGTGAGTAAAAGGGCCAGTGGAGTTACAGCTGCTCAGCTTAGAGATCAAACATAGATATAATCACACAGTTATGTGAAGCTACTTTGCTACTACAAAGAGACTGCAGCAGGAAGAAAATATCTGCATACAGAGATCATACGTTCTCTGTCATGCACTGTGGGTCAATTAAAAAAAAGTCCATGATAAGCAGATAAACATGATAATAACATGGGTGGTCTATATGGAGATTTGACATTTGACAGATCTCCATTTTTTAACAAATGTGTTGTAAAATCATTGAAACGTTTCAGGACAACATTCCTTAAGGGAATGCTGGAAGGGATTTGATTACTTCTTCCTTTTTTCAGTGCATAATAACATCAATATTGGTGAAGGTTGAAGGTCAAAGCTGGGCACCCATAATCTCTGATCGTTCAGATGGCACTGCATTCATCATTAGATGATAATACCATATGGGAAACTGTGTCAGGCACAATCTAAAGCTATATACTCAAATGTGACATAAAACAGTGCAAAAAGAAGCCTTATGTTAGCCTGTCCTGGGGTAGCACTGAAATCTCTGAGCTCAGAAGCATCTGGGATAGATCATCATACAGTAGAAAAATGTTCTGGTGAATAATCGGTATTCCAGATTATTCATTTATCTTTTCTTTTTTTTTGATGAAATGTACTCAGTGAGAACCAGACAAAAGAAGAAAATAACCAGCAAGGCTGTTATCAGAAACAAGTCCAAAAGCCAGGGCCTGTGGTGGGTATGGGGGTTGTATCAGTGCCCTTAAAAATGTCACTATTCCAGGAACGTGCATGCATGTTTACATAAGATGATGCAAAGCCACATTATATGTTATAAGAGTACAGGTACTCAACTGGCCTCACGTGACCCATCTTAAAATGTGTTTGCAGGAAGAATGGAGCAGAATGAAGCCTTAAAAACTTTATTGCTTGGTTTACGGAGTTTCAGAGCTTTTTTTTCCGAACTTTTCTTTTATATTTATGTATTTCTTTTGGTGGGAGGAAATTACTTTATTACAAATTGGTAGACCCTTAAATTGGTAGACACTATTTTCACTACTAAGATGTTACAGGCCTAAAACGTAAAAAAAAAAAAAAAAAAAAAAAAAAGGCATTTTTTCTGAAATGTAATAAAGTTGACAAATTAAAACATTCATTCTGTGTACAAAGAAGTTAAATTATCATTTTCAGATGGAGACAATTTTTTCAGATTAGGGAATGTACCGATGCACCATCAGATAAAGGAGGAATGTGCAAGAGCTGGATATGCAGAGGTTCAACTAAGTATTATCTTTAATCTGCTAAACTATGCTTAAGTCTCAGTCTAAGTCTTCCATTTCACACAATGACAGTATTATTGATACCTGCATTTACTTTTACTATAGAATGACAGCATGAGTGTGATTCAGTCAAAATTAGTACTGCTATAAGACCACAACTTCTCATTTCATGGTTTTAAACTGCAACAAAGTAGAGGAAATAGTTGTAATGGCTGACGTTATCTATTCTCACTCGCTGTTCTTTAAAAACTCATGACTTGTCAACTTCAGCATGCCAATTACCTGCATCATCAGCACATCATGTTTGTAGGTGTCAAATCATTTGCCATTTGAAGCAAGGTAGAAGTAGTATAATGTAGTAACCTTCACTGCCAATGAGTCATCCTGAGTTTCAATCTATTGTGATGCATTAAGTCAGATCAGCAGCAGTATGATGAAAGAAGCTTGTGTTGTCTTTAACTAGATGTAATGAAAGGTCACAGCAGTTTTAAACAATTCAGAGGTAATCTAAAACAGCTGAGAAGCAGTTAAGAAAGAGGCAATGTATTTTTTTTCAGATGGCATAATGTTGGTTTTCTTGTTGACTGGGCTTGAATATGCATTTTTCTTTTTATGAGATAATTATGAGAAAGAGCATCTGTGTGCAATTCTTACCTCATGGTGGTGTATCTGAGCCTGAAGTTCCTGTATGTTGTTGGTGGAGACAGGTCGGTCCTGAATGATGCGATGAGCATCCTCTATTAATCTCTGGAGGCTCTTCACTTCCTGTTCATACTGCTCATACTGCACCACAGCCTCCTGTGAAAGACGAAACATGAGACCCTGAGTAAAAATGTAAAACAATCAGGATATGCAATTTACATTTGTTTTAGGGGAAGCTGCATTTTTTCTAGCACAGGGGCGTCGAAGATCAATGTCCCCTCTACATCCTTAGTATGTGTCCTTTTTTTGGTGACACTTTTTTTTGTGTTACACTTTAAAAAATGACAGTATTTTGAAACAGACACAGTCTTATACTTATCAGAGATGTGATATAATTGGAATAGTGAAATTATTATTTATATATATATTATAATCACTAGAATTAGTTTGATGGCCAAAACCAAAGGACCGGAGTAAAATACCCCTCTGATGGGGGCTAAAAGTAAACACACATTCCTGAGAAGACATGTTAAGACAACACACAGTAGAATTTCATGTTCACATAAAAATGAAAAGTTAAAAATGATAACACCTTTGAAAAAAAACACTGTCGTCAAGACTGAAAGGTAATATAAGAAATGAAAACAATTTTATGTATCTTGGTGCTGCTATTTATAGAAACTGTAGCCATATCTGAAAGAAAAACAATAATTATTGTATGAAGACTGCCCTCTACCTGCAGGATGTTGCACTGCTGGATGGTGGTATGCTGCAGCTGGCTGGCCTCTTGCTGTAGCGTCTGAGCTGTAAAGCAGATGGGCAGACTGGCCACTACCTCCTCTGGCAGCCGGAGGGCGCTCTGACACTTCTGAACCGCAGCCACCTGGTGCTTGAAGCCCTCCATTTCCACCAGCAGACGCTTATCAAAAGAGAAAAGATGAGTTTTAGGAGAGTCGGAGGGTGTGTGATAAAGGGAGCTTGGGTCTAGAACAGTCGAACAAGGACTGCGTTCACCTGTCTCTGTGTGAGCTGCTCCCTGAGACTCAGCCTGTTGAGGTCCGGGGAAGCGAGTGTGACTTGGATCTGATCTACAGCACCATGGAGGCTCTTCACTTCTGACTCAAGGCGCAACATGTCCTGAGGTCAGACATATAGCACATCAAGTAAAGCATATGGGCATGGGACAGAATAATATGATGGAGAACAGCCTTTGCAAATATTGAAATCTAAAAGGTTATTTTTGCCTTTAATCTTGAGCAATGAACAGT
Source organism: Arrhamphus sclerolepis (assembly GCA_037176975.1). Lineage (NCBI taxonomy): Eukaryota > Metazoa > Chordata > Actinopteri > Beloniformes > Hemiramphidae > Arrhamphus > Arrhamphus sclerolepis. The sequence continues at coordinate 5,878,188 of JBAMYA010000017.1, forward strand.
AAGGTGCCCCCCCACCCCAAATAAAAAAAAACGTGCTTCTTCGATTGACCCAAATGTATTTTGAGGATAGAAAACTATGCAACAGGTCGTAGCATACTAAATCTGTTCTTTGTAGTCTAGCTTCACAGATAATTCAGACTCCCAAGATGAACTGCAAACAGATTTCCAACCCAGACTGTCATCAGGTACCAATTGTGTGGTACTCAGATAAGTGTGACAGATGACTGCGGCACCAGCTAGTGTGCCATAATGACTGTGTAATACTCTAAATGGTCAAAAGGGGGTAATGTTTAGTTGAAGATCTGGAGCCATGTGCCTCTTATTAAAAAACATCAAAATCCTTGGAATGAACTTTTTTTTAATTTTTTTTTTTAAACAGAAATAAGGATTATCTATCAGCAGCATCCAAAAAATGTTTTTAAGGGAAAGTATCTCCTTTTACGGTGGTCGAAAAAGATTTACCTTAGCTGCATCCTGCAGACTCTGGAGGCGGGTCTTGGCGGACTGCTGCAGCTCTTCTGTGCATCTGCTGAGGTGCTTTACCTGCTGACCCCACCCCTCCGTGTGCAACACATCAGCCAACTGCCCCTCTCTCTCCCCCATGGCCTCCAAGTCACCACAGAGACCCCGGCACTCACGCAGCAACGCCTGTCACCATAGACCATAAATTGGGAATCAAAAACAGGAACATTTTCTGTTCAGCAGTTATACTAATTGGGATCAGCCAACAAAGTGTTTACTGAGGCATTTTACTGCAAGTAAATGAATCTAATTAGCTGCAAAAATGCGTGGCATCTTCACATTTAAAAGGCTGATGCACAAATGGTAGTATCTGTTTATTTGATGAAAGTTTCAAAAAAACACAACATGAGATAAACACAGCTGTGAGACGTCTTTAAGATAATTCACACTCCCAGCTGTGAGACTCGTGAAGACTCACCTGGTGAGCTCGGATTTGCTCCTGTAACTGGGAAGCAGAGCTCCAGACGATATTTCCAGTGATTAGAGCCTCAGCCTTTTCTATCCAGCCCAGGATGAACGCCTTTGTGCTCTGATACTCCTCTACTTGTCTCTCCGCCTGCTCACGTGTTTAAAAAAAAAAAAAAAAAAAAAAAATCAATCAGATCAAATCAAACCAAACACATAGTACAATCATCTGTCTCCGGCGAGTTCTAAAGGAAAGGGTGAACTCCACATCTATCTCACCTTCTTCAGTCTGCTGACTCTGTCCTGGACTCGCTGTGCAGTGTGGCACTGCAACTCCGTCAGTTTAACTACAGCATCACCTAGCTGCTTACACAAAAGTGGGTTATGCTCTCCAAACTCCTGCACAGCTAGGCCCAACTCTGCCAGAGAGCAACCGCAGGACTCACATTCTTCACAAAGAGCCTGCAGAAGAGAAGAGACGAAAAAAAAAATCTGTGAGAACTTACATCCCAGGCAGACTTTTAAAATTCAGGAATTACTCTACACGTTAGGAATTATCCAGACAGTATTAGCGGTCATGAATTAAAAGCGGCTCCTGAAAATACCAAGGTGCAAAAGTGGTAAGTGGTGGTTTAATGAGAGGTCATAAGGCAGACTATTCCTGCGTTATAAACAGTGATTAATTATTAGCATGAAACGTACAGAATGCTTCCCGAACATACAATTATTCCTGTAACTGCACTTTAGCTCGTCCTCACAGCGGAGTGAGAAAACAAAAAATCTTGTGGAAATGAGACAAGGGGCTCAAACTCCCATCTGGAGTTCAGAAGTGGGTCATTTATGGCAGAAATCAGCACACTCCAACTCTCTCACACTCATTAACCCCAACACCTGTAAAAACGAATAGCTAGTTTAACAGGGGTTAATTGCTTCCTAATTAGTCAATCTGTCTGTTTGATTACTTTGGTGACGTCTTTGGCCTCCTCCAGGTCAACACTCTTGTCCTCCAATTTTCCAGTGATGGTCTTCAGCTTTCCTTCGATGTCTTGAAGTCTGGAGCTGAAATCCTCTTTCACATCTCTGGTCTGCTGCACTTCCCGTTCCCTTGCCTGCACCTACAGGAGATGGCAGAAATATACTATGCTTTCTCAGTCATCCTTTCTTTTTGGCATTTATTGATTGTGATAGATCCAGGAAATGTGGGAAGACAAGAGTTGGCTATGCCATGCAGCAGGGGAGGTAATCAAACCATGGTTATTTCTGTACGTAGCCTGAACACTGAGTGCCAACAAAAAAGGCGCTTTTCCTCAGCCAAATGAGCCTTCAGCAAAGCTACATAAAGAAGTTACCTGATCTTCAGCAGAACCCAAAGCCAAAGCCACTTCAGCTAGCTGCATGCTGAGCTCAGAGGGCAGACCAGCTTGAAGGTCCTGATACTTGGACTGCTGGAGCTCCGCCATGCGCTCAACACTCTGACGTCGGCTGATGACCTCACCATGTGCGGTCTACAATGCAAACACCACATGCAGGATAGCAAATCCCTTTCAGTCTTCTCATTTAAAAGACAATGCATTGTATTTATCTCAAAAAAAAGCAAGGAAGGGCACCAGAGAAATAAGAGGGCAAAGCTAAGCTGACAAGAGACTGTAGATCTGTCCTTCTGTATCTAGTTCGGAGTGTGTGTTTGAGCACTAAGAGGCCTACCTCGAGTTCTTGCAAAAGTGAATCCAGGTCTGCAGTGGGACTCAGCAATAAGCCACGAGTGTCTTGGATCCAGCCTTTGACTAAGCCCAGCTCCTTCTCAACCTCTTCTCTTTCCCTCAGCTCTTGTTGTACCTGCGCCCTGCTGGCCCGCACCTGACACAACAGCCTAAACGAGGCAGAGGAGACAGTTAAAAAGATGCAATACATTTAACAAAATTCTTCCATCTGGATGGGCATGTTAATATTAATTTTTGTTTAAGTTGTCAAAAAGGTTGAATAAGAACACAGGGACCAGAGAAACCATGGTACCACCCATTTAATTTCTATATAATTCACCAGTAAAAACACTGATAACAAATACCCAACTTGTGGTAACCTCCCACCTGACTGTAAAGTAATGAGTTTATTTTAATGTTTTTAGGTGTTAGTTCACACAGCTCCAGTCTAATCTCACCTGTCATATTGCTCCTGCATGCTTCTGATCTCCAGTCTGCACAGTGCCTCTTCATGCTCATTCTCCATCACCTCCTCCGTCTCATCTTCTCCCCTGAGGCTGCGAGTTTGCTGCCTTAGGAGAGCCAGCATGGACTGTTCCCTCTCCACCTCCTGGCTGAAGGAGTCATGGTACTCCAGGAGGCTCTGGAGTGCCGCCCTGGTAGCTGCTTTCTCAACTGTGCTATCTGGGACACGACTGTGGAGGTCTTTGGAGACGGAGCGAACCTTCTCCATCTATGGGCCAGAAATGTCAGCACAATAAAATAAGTGCAAGTAGAGCCATTGTGATTAATAGTTTATTTACAAATCAGAAACAACGCTAATGATTACTTCTTCAGATGAGTAGACTTGTACTAAAGAAGTACTTAGAAGTTATGACTCAGCACATGCCAAAGGAAGACTATATTTACTGACCCATTTATTCATATACATCTAAGAATTAACATAAAAATAGACTTTAAGAAGTCTATTTTTAAAAGTTAAGGTATTCAGCTTCAGGGAAGGCATGTAGGGTAAGTCTTAAGCCTTAAATAGTGTGTCCTCTTTGATACCTTTTCTTTTACTTTGGGCTTTTAAGTGGAATTGGACCCTTTAACTTATCAGACAACTAAAAATAATTAATGTAAAACATTACAAGAGAAACAAGAGTAGTATTTCTTTTATAGATTTAAAAGACTGTAAAAGGAGGTCAAAGGTTTGTGATTGTTTAAAAGAAGAGCCCACAATGAGAGAATGACATCATACTCAGTTAAATAAAGAAGTCAGAGGAAAAGCAGTGGACAACAAGAATGTGGTACGTTTAAGGAAGCAGCCCCCTGAAGCCTGACTTCATTTCCTTTCTACAGCAGGAACTGTGCTTTGTGGGTATTCGTGGGAGCTGACAGTTGGACTCTAATTGGGTCAAAAGGCGGGAAAAAAAACGTTATGACACAGTGTTTTGGCAGGAGGACACAACTGGCCTGAAGCCTGGAGTTGCATCACAGCACAACCGCTATTCACTCATTCCTGTGGTTGACCCAAATCTGCAGATGCGGCAACAGTTTAATAGACTTTTTTTTCCTGATTACATCCTTGTCAGTTAAGTAGAAGTTGTTTAAGCATACTGGAAGTTAACACAGCTTCTGCACCTTTATCTTAACTTAAATAAAGTCTCTAGTCTATAATATGATACTATACCAGCATCTGTTTGGAGAAACTCAGTTGTGACTTGCAGCTGTGTGTTAGTCAAACCCTTGTTTGCCCTGAGAAACAATGGTTCTTTTTGATGAAAGTGATTCTATTGTGATTTTTTTTTTAAATGTTCTTTGTTTAAATAGAAAACATCGTTGTTTGCACATTCCAGCCATATGTTAAAATAAAATGTCTGCACTGGCCAAAGTAAAGTATCAGCAGTTAAATGTCAACATCACGCTGTCACAGTACCACATGACAAGGAAACAATCAGTCACAACCACTTAACGATACACACAATCACTCTGTTGTAGGAATTCCTATTGGCTGATTCAAACCTCGTACAGTTACAGGACTGGACATCCTTGGGTTTGCAACAATAAACGTCAAATATGAAGTATAATAGGGTGATCATATTCTGAAAACCCCAAAAAAGGACACCCTACCTGGCCTACTGCAAAAATACTGAAAGATTCTCAAAGATGACAAAATAGCTTTATAAACCATACATTTATTTAAAACGTCCCTTTTCTGTTTAAAATGAAAATTTTCTAAGATGTAAACATAAATAATGCCTCCTGACCAGTGACATATGGTGAGGTTCATGGCTGGTGAGGCACTGACTCCATCACAATCAGATTTACAAATGTATGAAGCCAACAGAGTAGATTATTCACCATCTGCTCAGCAGTAGTTAGCAGGTTAGGTTTCATATGTCATATCAGCATCTTTTTAAAAGATTTTCAAGTGGCCTTTATTGGATAGAGAGAAAGCAAGGGCAAAAAAAGGGGAAGACACACAAAAATGTACAAGACTAAGATTTGAACCCACAACCTACTGGTTGAGGGTCGACTAACTTAACCACTAGACTACCTGGTAACTGCCAATGCACCATCCCAACAATTATTTAATGTAAGAAAAGAAAAGAAAAAAAAAAGCATAACTATAGCTTTGATATGTGCATTATGTGCCAGCATTGCACACGGTGCACTCAGCCTCCCACTTGTCCCAACCGGGACGATACGTGGGAAATTCTTTTGCAGTTCATCTGTGAGGCTACACTTTCACTTCGGTATTTTGTGCGCAATGCTGCTGTGCTGTCTGCTCCGCTCCCTCTGTGAATGTGTGTTTACGCGCCGCAGAGCTGCCCACGAGGCAGCCTCTCTGGAATTACGTCACACAACAAAGTACCGTAGTATTCTGTGCAAGTATAGTATTCTGTACAAACCGCCAGGCAATTTAAGTAGACACTTAATGGCCCTATGAAAAACAGTGAAAACTGGACATTTTCATGAATCTATAAAACCCCCCCAAAGATTCAAAGGCCGGCAGTTTAAAGCATCTGCAGAAAAAAATACTAACTTTATTCATCCATTGAAAATGGAATTGTTTGTCGACGATGAAACAACCCTGTTGTGTTCGTGTCCTGGTTGTTGTTTATGCCACTTCCATCTTCAAAAGCTGTTTATTCTGCTTGTGTTACTGGTGAGGGTTTGGTCAGTAGTGCAAAGCCCCGATTCTCTTACCTTCTCAGTGAAGTTCCGCCACTCCTTTGAGGTGTCCTCAAGAGTCCTCTGCTGGGCCCGGGCCACACCGCGGAGCCTGTTCCACCGTTGCCATAGTGACGACATAGCATGACTGGTGACGGTTTTGCCGGATTCAGAGATGATTTGCTCCAACTCAGTTACATTCCCCTTCAAAGCATTTAGACGCAGCTCCAGCATGTCAATGTGAGTCATCAAAGACTGCAGCCAAAAGAAAAAAATGCAGTCAAGCTCTTCAATAAATAAAATCCCCTGAAATATTCAGACCATGGCAAGATAAGACTCTAATCTAAAGGCCATACCGATGATTCCTATTCACTTAATATCAATTGATCCTCCTCCTCCACTGACCCACCTTGTGTCGCTGACATTTCTCTTCTGCCTCTTGGACACTGACGGCTTTAGCAGTGGTGAACATGGCCATCTTGGTTTCTAAATCAGTGATCTGTTCAACCAGTGTCTTTTTCTCATTTTGAAATGAGCTCCAAAGAGTACCACACCTGAGGAAAACACATTTATCACAAACTAGAGCTGAATGACATGTTATTAACAAAGGAAAAACATATAGACTTGGCTTTGCATGCAATACAGGCATTAGCAAAGACTGAAAGAGCACACACCTCTGCAGCATCCCTCTGTAAGCATCCACTTGCTGTTTGACCTCTGTGCTCCTCAGCTGCACCGCCTGAACCTTTTCTCTGAGCTCACTTATCACACCTGCATTCAAAAAATCCACCAACAGAGTATCCAAAGTCCTCATCTCCTCCAAACCAGCTGCAAAGTTCTTCTCCTGGGCTGAAGTTTCTTCCAGGTCTCTCATTAAACCTGTCAGGTTCTCAAGCTCCACTGCAGAGCTGGCCCCGTGGAGCAAAGCTGCTGCAGAGTCCAGCCATTCCTGCATGGACTGCTGAGATAAGTGGTATCTCTGGACCAGGGAAAGGGCTTGATCCACAGCCAGCTAGAATATGCAGAGGGTGATTTAATTAACTTCAAGCTCGTTTTTTTTTTTTTGTACCACAAGAATGTCTCTACAAAAACATTATTTTGTGCGTCAAATGTTGACAATAGCCTGCAGTTAAAAAGAACTGTGATGATATGTAATTATGATTTCTCAGGTTACTTGTCAAAATGATTAGATGATCAAAATCCATCACAGTAAAATAGTGCAGTAAGTGGAATTTTCTCAACACTTTCACATCAAAACCGACAAGAAAGGGTCCTGTAATCGCAGCATCACTTTTTTCTTATTCAAAATAATCTTTTAGATGTGGTATTTAAACCACAAATTCAAATGAACAAGTGATAATTTCCAAATTTTCTCACTCCACAATTTCTCGAGAGATGTAATTTAAATGTCTTAATTTCCCTGAGCTTATAAATGTTCATAGTATAATAGTGCAGGGGATAGAAAATCATATTCAATAGACTTTTTTTTAGTTTTAAAAGACTTTCATGAATGATGGATCAGATTCTCGATAAGGACTGGATCCTTATCCAAATTTGCCATAGCTCCCTTAAAGTAAATAGAGACGTATGAAACAAAGTAAATGGTTTATGGAAATACAAAAATGACTACAGAATAACACACACTTGCCTGTTTTACACCAATTTCTCGCTGAATGTCAGCTCCCAGCTTCATCAGGTCTTCTAGTTTTTCTTCTATACAGGAAGAAATGGTGTCTTTGCTGCTTTCATACTTCTGCTTTTCTCTCATGCCCAAGACCCCCAGCACCTTCAGTCTACTCTTCACTTCCTCCTCTATGATTTTCAGCTTCCGCGCCTCCTCAAGTATCCTCTCATTTTCCATCTCTGAAAAGGCCAAAGGCTCCCTCAGTTTGTCCTTCATCGTTTTCGACCACTCCAACATCCTCTCAGCTTCTCTTGTAAAATCACTCTTTGTTGAGGCTGTTTCAGTCTCTTCAACAAAACATTTAATGTCACATTGTAGAGACCGCAGTGACTCAAGCTGCAGTGTGGCTTTAGGAGAGGTAGCAGCGTCAAACTTCAGATGAAGGTCTTTAGTCTTTTGATGAAATTCTTCACCCTGAGAGTTAACTCTGTCCAGATGTTCCAGCAATGAATACAGTTTTGTGATTTTATCTAGGGCACTTATTTCTTTATTTGATTTTAGTCTGACCAGCTCTTCGCTAACAAACTTAAGCTCTGAGTCAAACATTTGAAACACCCTGTTATATTCAACTAATATCATCAAATAGTCATTTAGGTGTTTCATCTTCTCGCCATTCCTCCTTTTCAGTGTGTTGTGGAGACTGACCAGCTGCTGAGTCTCCTGAGTTCTGTATTGCAGACCCCGACACAGAAACCCCTCACATTTGCCATGAAGTTCTCTGACAGCAGGGCTAATATGGACTAAGCTTTTTTCAACACCTCTGTATTCATTTATTAAACTAACAACTTCCTCATCTTTAACACTGATAGTCTGCTTCTCTAGATTGTCAAATTGCTCCTGAATCTCTTCCAGTGCATTACGAGTAATATCAAAGAAAGTGCTGAACTCTTTTCTCTCTAAGACTATCTGCTGTACTCTGTCTTTTTTTTCTTTGGCTAGAGCTAGGATGGCATTGTACTGCTGAGGCAGTGCATTGAGGCGCTCATCTAGGTAGCAATGATCGATCTCATTCAGAGTAGGGAGGATCTCCTGGCCTATTCGTTGAACAATAAGGAGGAGGTTTTCATACTCTGAAGCTTGTTCTAAGACACTCTGAAAGTTAGACAGTTGCATTTGCAAATCTGAGTTCTCATCAACACTACTGAAATTGATTTCAGGGAACGTTATGGCATCTGCTCGTCTTAACCAGTGGCAAGTCTTGTCTAGGTCAACATGAAAATACTTTCTGGTGGTCAAGGCTTTCTCTAAGCCAGTGAGACGCTGAGTAGTCCTCTGAAGCGCAGTTTCAAACGCCGCCTGTAGCTCCTCAAGTCTCACCAGTGTTTCCGCTCTCTCTTTGTCAGTTGCATCTCTCTCCAACTCTCGCCCTTGCACCCAGAGTGATGCCAGCTCCCTCTGGTATGCTCGTAAGCTGCTTTGAACACCTTGACAAGCAGAAACCTGTTTGGCCAGATCCTCTGGAAGGAGTGCTATGTGGTCATCTATTAATGCCTTCCGCTCCTGCTGCTGTACCCAAGACAAGGCTCTCCCTAAGCCTTGAAGGAACTGTGTCCGTTCTGTGAAGGCCTTGAGAGGAAGAGTTCAATAGAGTTCAATATTACAAAATATTTGCAGAAGATGGAACAAAAGTTTAACCAGAAGCAGTGTGAAGTTAAATCCTTAAGGACATTATTAAAATTTGAATTGCGTCCAGTTTAAAAATTCCAGCTGTTTACCTTACTGAGGTACTTCCTCCTTTGGGCAACTTGAGCCCCAAGAGCCTCCACCTCCATCTGGGCTTGTTCAACAAGCTCCTGTAAACATCTCTTCTCACTCAGCCCCAGCCGGGAGGCCACGGTCTGAGCTTCGCTCACAGCCTGAGCGAGCAGCTGCTGACGCGCCTCCAGTTCTACACATACGCTCAGGTGGTCAAATAGAAAACTCTGGGCCAGATCGGGGGGTGGGCTGGTTTTCAGTGCAGAGGTGAGCGCAGGCCGCTGTTCCTCCACCCACTCTTTGGCATCTCTCAGCTGAGTTTCCACTTGGGCGAGATCCTCTAACGTCTTAGTGGAGTCCCGAATCTTCTGCTGAATAAGAGTTTCCAGCTGGGCCCAGCGTTGCTCCAGGTGACCCACCTGGTGAAATGCAAAACAAGCTGCTATTAAAGCAAATACATTTACAATAATTACCGTTTCAGACCTACTTTTACAATCACATATATTTTAACAATAATAATAATGTTGTCACCTGTTGTTTGACCAGCTCCTTGTCTAGCAGGCTAAGTCGAGGTAGGATAACTTGTCTCTGGTCTCTAAGGTCTTCAAGAGTTTCCTTCTGATCATCAAGGTCATTAGCAAGCTTCTTCAGAGCCTCTAGATGCTCACTTGTACTCTCTGTGTCAGCCCTACATGCACAAATACATAGTTTAAGGGGAAATAGTTATAAACTGTATATAAGTCTCAAGTCTTTCCTAGAACAAACCAATCACTGTAAAGTAAAAAAAAAAAAAATCAAACAGTTTAAATGATACACCTTCTATGCACAATGTTTAGTATAGGATGAACACAAAAATTAAACTCCTCTTATTAAAATCTCCAAGAATATCTCGATACCTGGCAAGGTAGTCCCATTCTCTGGACACTTGGTGGAAGAGTTCCTCCACAGCGACGACACTCTCCTGGAACTCTCCACTTCGCTGCATGTCCTCCCCTCGCTGAGCTTCCAGCTCTTCGGACCGCTGGCCCAGCACAATCCAGCCTCTTTTCAGCCTCCTTATCTCCTCCAGAGCAGGAGAGACGTGTCCATCCGTCAACCTGCTGATGGCTTCATTCAAATGAACTGCCTCAGATTGTCTCTCCCTAATCTGCTGGAGGAACTCCTGCAGGAAAGATAACAGAGGATCAAGTATCAGTGGCGCTTCTTTTATAACTCAAGTGTTGCAATTGTAGAAATAAAGAAAGAAATGAATGAATGGACCTGAGCCTTGTCCAGCTGGTTCTGTGCAATCTTGGGCTCCAGCTCAGCAGGTCTCCTGATGAGGTTCTGAAGTTCGTGCTCTGTCTCTCTCAGATGGGTCTCTAGATCTGCCTTCTGCTCCTCAACTTCCCTCCAGCTGTCAGCTACCTCTTCACTAAGAAGCATACGCTCTTCAATCTAGAGACAAAAAAATATCAAGGACTCAAATCAGGACAAGGTATTTGAACAGTTGGAGCATTATGTTAAAAAAAAAAAAATAATAATAATAATCAAAGACTGTTAGAGCTGCAAGCATAGACACTAAACGTACCTGCAGTTTGACCTGCTGGATAGCTCCTGCAGTCTCCCTGACCCTCAACTCTGACAGGTCGCATGCTGTACACACAAGCTGGAGGTATGTGCTCGCCTGTTCCTGGAGAGCCCGCTCCTGTTTGATCTATTTGTTAAAGGATTTTTTTCAGCCCTTTTATTCAGTTTTTGGGAAAATGCTTTTGCTATGACAGTCTGCAAAACTACTCAGTCTCTATCTACACTTTGGCCCTACTGCATAAATATGAAATTATACAAAATTAAATTGATAAAAACTAGAGATGGGTTCAAATTCATTTCAGCCAGTGGAGGTACGTTTATATAAAAAGAAAGTGCAGTGACAAATTGACTATTATGGCACTATTCTAACATTTAAGGAGCAGGAAAGTGCTGACTGACCTGCTGCAGAGCCTCATCAAGGCTCAGGGCAGGATGTGTATGTGGCTCCGTTTCTTCTGAAGCAGAATTCAGCCAGGTCTGGCAGAGCTGCAGTGTGTCTTGCAGACTGACATGTCTCTGTAACTCGTGGTCCAAACTCTGATATACCTGTAAGGAAGTTAAAATCATATTTGAGCTTTGTGAGATGCATGGCTCTGTTTCACACTGAAAAGGTTTCAGCCGAAAGCAGATGAACACACAGTTAGTGAAAGAAAGCACAGTGTGACAATGTGTAGCTTTGAAATTGCCATAGCATGGTTGAACAAAAAGACACATTCAATGACAAAACCCCAAAAGCGCGCAGTTATGGAGTGTATTTAACAGGTGTTGAATGTGGAGGCGTCCGTGCCCTCCTGGGGAGAGTGAAACAGCAAGGTCTGATTGACAGTGTTAATTTGAGATCCTGAAAGGGAGGAGTAAGGGGTGCAAGTGTTGGCAAACTGCCCAGCATATTGGGCAAAGGCCAGAAAGCTGGCATGGTGGCAAGTGGCAGGCAGGATATTAGAGCTGTGTTGCATTGGGACACAGTTGGCAGCCACTACAACACTGGAGGCGCAGTTGTAGAGAAGCCAGCAGTGTAGTGGTAAAAAGTGGCTGGATCACACAATGCCAGATTGGATGTGCGCATGGCGGTGGAGGTGGTGTCTTGGGAGGTGAGCTATGATGACAGAGTAGAGGCTGCCAAAATGACAGAGTGGGGCTGGATTATAGGACTAGCCAGATCCACTGAACGGTAGCGTGTGATCATTTTTGGCTCAAGCATGAAAAAGTGGGGTTGACAGGGGATATGCGGAGATTAATATGAAGAGATTGAGTTAGTGATTTTGGTGGTGGGGTCTGTCTCAGTACGGCTGCTGTTAAGCTCTGTTTTGGCAGATTTAATTGGTGTTGCCACTTACAGTGGCACTGAAGGGCTGCCTTAAGATGTCAAAATGGGTTAGCATTCAGTGGATAGTACCGTTCCTGTGTCTGCACCTGCATGTTTTCATCCAGGTATTCAATACGTCTTATATACCATATATTATGAATACACATATTATGAATACTACATCAACTGCAGAATATGTCTTTATCAGCTTCCAACTCCCATCCTCCTACTCTGCATTCCCACCCTCCTTCATTCCATCTCTTCCTCTTCACTCACTCTTTGCGCCGTGCTGCAGATGGCAGAGTAGCTGTCTCTGATGCCTTGCTGGTGAGCCTGGACCTGCTGTCTCATCCTGCTCTGCACACGCTCACTGCAGCCCTGTACCAGGTGGTCTCCTTGCTGTTTCAGGCCTGCCAAACGATCCTCAAAGCTTGCAATTTCCTCCATGATGGCCTGTAGAGATAAAGTATCCAAAGAGGAACTTGTTGGAGAATTCAAAGTAAATTTGGGAAAGCAAGGTGACACGGGAAGTCAGACACAAGTTCCACGGGGAGTTGGACATTGAACGATATGATGAGTTTGAAAAAAGACATATTAAGATATTTGAAAATGCAGAGAACAGAAATACAAAGAAGGTGTTCTCTAATGAGGGTTCATTACTCATACTGCATCATGTGTCACATATATGGCAAACGACAGCGTGAAAGAGTGAAAGACTGTAATTGGCCACCTTGTGTCTAGCCAGCTGTTGAGTTGCTGCCTCCAGGCTACCGCTCACACTTGGATCAGGAGTGACCATCCTGCTAGACATCTGCAGCAGCCAGCGCTCCACTTCCTGGAGTTCGTTGTGGTAAGCTTCCTGCTCCTTCATCTGGCTGTCCAAGTTTTCCACATGAGCCTGGACAACACAGACCACACAAAAAAAACCAATCTAGACTGATTACATACAGCAACACAGGAAACCAATATTGATGTCTTTGGCATACTCTTAAACTATGGATAGTTTATTCTAAACATCTTCCAGTTCTCACCATTGCAGCTTTACAGAGTTCAGTGTAGTCCTTCTGTAGTCTGTGCATTTTGTCTCTAATGGACGGATAGTGGACAGAAGCCAGGAGAGCATCTCCCTTCTCTATCACTGATTTCATGGATCCATCATGAGACTGAACCATCTGCAAAAGGGCCTGGAAACACAGAGAGGCTGATTTCTTTAGTATATGCATGCAGTTTATGGGTGTTTAAACGCTTAGCACTACAAAAATTATGAAGCAATTAATTAAAAAAAAAAAGAAGAAGCTTTGACTTAAGTATATTCAGCATTGAGGAGGGCATGCAAGGTAATAGTAATTCATCTCAATGCCGTTCTAAACCACCAAAGTGGAAAATTACTGAAAATGGCATTAATGCAGTGCTGCAAATCAATTTATTTTCTGCTGTACCTTATACTTAGCCAGCTGTGCTCTTCGCTGGTACATTTCAGCCTTGGGCTCCACTGGTGTACTAAGTAAAGCCCTGGTCTCTACAAGCCATTGGGCCTGGGCCTTGTATCGCTCCTGAAACTCCTTAGCTAGCAGTAACGCACGTTCCAGGAAGGTGCGCTCTTGCCGAAGTCCCCCGGCGAGCTCCTCCAGCTGGCCAAGACGTGCTTCTACTTCTCCTCCTAAACTTTCAGCTCCAGCTTCGTTCAGGAAGCCTGCTGCCTGCTCTGCCTGTTCCCTCAGAGATTTTAGGAAACTATGACCATACTGGAGCTCAGACTGCAGTGTCTGGGTGAAAAACAGAGAAAAAAAATACAAGTCAACACGGATTCTGCCTGAGTGTTATCCCCAATGCTTTTTGATAAATGTAGTTCGACCAGGGCACTTAACAATGCAAGTGAAAGAGAAAAAAAAGATCTTTTTTGTACTCCTGCACCTTAATACAAATCCTCTGGGATAAAGGAATACATTTATATCATAGTTTAAATGACTTAGAGGTAGTTAAGGTTAACATTCAACACAGTATCAGTGATTTCTTTGTCCTTCAACTCCAGTACAGCCCCACTCATCAATTCCGGCCTAGCAGCGCTTTTGTAAGGCTTTGAACCTGTCAGGTACACGGACACTTGCACGGTGAAATGTAGAGAAGATTTGGAGGTCATGGTGAGAAAAAAACCCCACAGTGAATAATATGAAAGGAGGACCCAATTATAAAGACCCTTATAACGGGCAACAGTAGCTGCAGGGTTTCCAGGGCAACCGCAATACACCAGACGCACATACAATGACCTCCACTCGATGGGATGCCATCTAGCTTTCATCATCAGCCTATTATTGCTTGAGCAGAGAAAGCAAGCTCATACTCCAACATGCCCAGATCTCCAACTGCTCCTGCTGGTAAGATAACAAGACTTGTGTGTGTTTGCACACACTCACATTTCCTGCTTAATCTGACACTCAAGGATTGTTCATCAATTCCTGCCTTGTGGCTTTCACTAACAACATGCAGTCTATTTCTTTTTTTTCCAATTCCAATTAAGGACATCTGCAGTAATTACCATTTGGAGTAGCTTTTCTTCCATATGAGCAATTTTTTCCACTTCTTGTGTGAATCCCTCAACTCACACCTCACATTCAGTTTCCTTCTGAGAAGCACTTATTGGATTTTGAAATAAGCCTGTAAGATCTTGTTGAGAGTGTAAGCAGCAAAACTAATAATAGAATGATGTTTTTTAAATAAATAAAATGAAAATATTTTCACTCATGATCTAATTTTTCCAGCAAGAACAAATTTTAATTCAGTGAATTTATCCATTGGACGTTGCAGGTACTTTCATGATGTATTAGACAGGGCAATATTGCAAATGTAATATATGAGGTCCTTAGCACACTGCGCCCTTTATATGTCAACGGTCTTGTAACCCTGTTTATCCATGTCAAATTCCTTGTGCATCTGCTTAAATGATGAGCACCGTGGGATGTGATTCTCATTCTGCATGAGTTCAGTTCCTGGGCTCCTTAATCAAACGGTATCTAGTGCAGCTCAGTCAAACATTTCCTTGTAGTAATAGTGTTAAAGACATTTCTAAGGTAAATGTACAAATATTATTACTCCCTGACATCTTTCATGACATCAACAACAAGTCTTTGCTCAAGTTTAGAGAGAAACCATATTTTTTTTTCTTCTGCTGCTGACATGATGTGGATCGACGGTGAAATTTGTTTTATGTGATATATGATAAAAGTTAACAAATAATTTCTAAATGAGCTTAATTGTGCTTTGTACTGTCTTTGTACATTCAAGAAATAAGAGAAAGGTGGGAGGACATTAATGACAACCAGTCCATTTCTAGTCTGCTTTTTGCTAAGTTTAAACTGAAGGCATTTTAAAGAAGAAAAACACACGAATGGCATCATTGTACTGTAAAATTAAAGGAATGAACAAGATTGGGATACAGTCTTCTCTTATACCTTAACATTATTGAAATAATCAACCCACAGATCCACTACAGCCACTACAGCTGTATAAAAAAAACCCCAAAAAATACCCAAAGGCCTCTAACAAAACTATTGACTGCTGGTGTGTCAATACATAATTATCCCAACTTCTCTCACAACAGGAGATGAGAAAGTCATGAAGCACGCTTTTGTGTCACCTTCGGTGTTGGAAGAGCACGTGCAGTGGCAGCATGACTTCAGTCCCTACCTAAAGACAGCGCATCGATCCCAGACATGGATTACTTTGAAAACCACAACCGCTGATTCACTGTAAACGTCTGTGTGTAATTGCTTTTCAGGATGTGTGTGAAGACGATAGAAAACTGAGGTGCAGCCAAACGTAAAGAACTGAAGTGGAAAGGATGTGAAGTAGTTGCTGCAGTTCATTAGTACTTTGGGTGGGTTTTGTGATATTAAACGGGCCTAAGAGGAGAGAAAATTCTGTGTGTGTGTGTGTGTGTGTGTGTGTGTGTGTGTGTGAGAGAGAGAGAGAGAAAGAGAGAGAGAGAGAGAGATGTGAAGCGGTAAGGGCACTGCATCAATTACAGTGTCTGTGCCAGCGGGCTCCTGACACCAGCGCTTCTTCATCCTCTTACACACAATGGGAGGTCTCTCCCTGATATGCTGCTTCCTCTAAAGCAGCACCAGCTTTGTCTTCATAAAGAGCAGATCGATACACCGACACGCTCATCCAATCTTCTACGTGCTCAATATGAGCCATGCCAAGCAAACAATAGCATCGGTTTTCTTTTTATTGCGGCGTGTTTGAACAGAGCCAAAACAAAGACAAGCTGCTACAATTAGTCACTGATTTCATTTTACTTGAGAACTGTTCAAATATTTTGTAGACATGTGTGGGAAGCTTCTCTTGGAAATATAACTGGTCAAAGGTATTGTTGCTGAAAATAGAAGTGCTCTTGATGTTACTACAAGCTATCACAGGCTGCACACAAGAACACATTTTGCTGACTAGAAGTACAAACTGCTAATTCATCAGTTTGTCAAGGTAAATACATGTGTAGTGATTTAATGCTACCTGTTCAAAAAAAAAAAGAAAAAAATCAAAAGCAGCACTGCGTTTCATATCCAAGTCCTTCACCATCTCGCTGCATAAGTAATTACAGCAGAAATTTAGGCTGATGCATCACTACCTCTAGTTTCTTCATCTTCCTCTCCATGGAAACCCGGTCCAGGGATTCAGAACGGTCCGTTAACGTTGTGAAGCCTTTTTGAGTTGAGCTGAGCCACTCAGTAAAAGAAATGCAAAGGTTTTCTGCCTCTTCAATGCTTCTCAGCTCCTCCTGTAGCTGCTTGATAGAGTCCTGAAAATATATCAGACAAAGAGGTCAGAGAAAGCGTTCCTCAAATATTATCATCATCGCCAATTGGTGATTTCTCATGTTTATCATAAAGATTTAACACAAACAACAAAAACAACGCAGAATCAGGATCTGTTGTCAGGAGTTACATATTAGAACTGGATCTGAACTCGGAAGAAGGTGAAACTGTGAATTTCTAAATGAAATATTGTCAAGACATAGTTTAACCGTGTTTGTTCAGGGAACAGAGGACACAAGCCGTCAAAATATCAAAATATCTGCTTATTCTTTATTCTTTCATTGGCTCAGTGTCAATCATTACACAATAGAGTGGTGTGGGATTTTTATGTTTTTCATGTATTATCCACTTGAGTGAGATTTTGAGTCAATAACTCCTCAGCAACAGAGGTGGTTTCTTGCAGGTTTCACACATTATTCACTCAACTTGCAAATCCTGTGTTGAGAACCTCCAATTAGCTGATAGTGCTGAGTGCACACCTTTTCTCACTAGACAGGGGTAACAGCTTCCCACCTCAGGCCCATGTGGCCCCCAGTTTCTGCAGAATAATTGCAAGGATCCACAGTAGAAAGGGGGGTGCTATGTGTATTCATCTGTGTGTATCTGTGAGTATTTGAATCCTTGAGATAATTTAAGCAGATGAGGAAGGTGTGGGTAGAGGCTGAGACTGAAAAATCAGACTGACGCAGTAAAGGTAGGCAAATACGCACATACACACACACTCAGATGTGTTACTGAAGGTGTAAAAGAAATCAATGTGGTACAGGAAAATCTTTTCCACTATGAAAGATTACGGTGTGTAGCGTTTAATTACAGCTTTAGCCCCTGATCAGGAAAGCCCCATTGATTTTCCTTTGCCTTCCCACATGGAGCGAGACAAATAGAGAGGCTGGATCCGAGTGTACTGAGCAAACAAAGGCAGGACTAACATGGGAAACTCCCAGAGATGCTTCTCTGCGGTGTAACAGAAACATAACTCAAAGCCAGAGTCGCTTCTTGGTGAAAAGAAGTTAAAAAAAAACATGTATAAATAGAAAATACTTCTTATAAAGTGTACTTCTCAAGTTCCTCTGAAGTTGGTGTAACTAAACTTTGTGAAGTCCTACATGTTTGGCTAGTCATTTTATTTATGTTTGGCTTTACCGGACCATCGTTTCAGTAGGGATGTCACCACCTACCGTTTCATTGGTGTAGAGGAATATTCATAATATTACCACACAGGGCAAATGCAGCGATGCACCAGCAGAGTCATATTCACAGGCTTAATTTTCTGGAAAATCTGTTCGTAGATGATATTTCAGGGGTGGAGAATAGGTTGTAGTGAAGCCAGGAGGCTTTATTTGCTTTTCCTCCGTTACATATGCTGTCCAGCCATTAGTCATAAAAACCAATGGAAAATTTGAATTACTTCTCATAGTAGAGTCAGTACCGTTTTTGATCCAAACCAAAGTGTGAAACTTAAATATTTTTACCTAAACGGATGATGAAGTGTAAGTTTAGAATCCCTGTTGTGTAACAAGGAACCAGCGTCACCTGTGGCACTGGTCAGTTCCAGGCTCCTGATTGTAAACCAATCAATACTCAGTGCAGCTCTGTGCTGATCCAGGTAAACTGCTTTGGTCATCACTGAGACAAAACAACTGCACATGTATTTGAAAATCAAATGTTCAAGAATTCATTCATAGATCTGGACACTCCATATGGCTTATTTTATGATTTGTAAGCGCCGATTTGCAATGGATAGTTACTGTGTGTGTGGGTACACAATCCATGCAGATAGGTCTCGTCAATGGGATGGGAAGTTAATAGTATTATAGTACTTTAAGTTGTTGAACAGGGGTGTTTTTAAACTGCTTTTGAGCAAACATAGGTACGAAAAATTTTTTAATCACCTCAGCAGTGTAACAGGTAAAAACGTGGGTTTCAGTTACCTGTACATTCTGTGTATCATCATTATGTCATTGATACAATTGTGTAGTGGAGTGATTAAAAAAACAACAACTGTGAAGATAATGAATACTTAATTGGTGCTGTCAGAAAGGCCATATGGAAATATTTAAAAAGATAATGAAAGCACAAAGGGAAAAAATAAATAAATTGTTGTGTAAAATAAATTCATAAGAAAAATAAACAATGCCAGTGAGTTATTGTTTCCAGATTTGTGTTACACTTGCATTTAATATACAAACACAAAAAAAAAAGATATCTAGGGTGACAAACCTGAATGTTGAGCAGCAGGGAATGGTAGCGAGCGGTCAGTTGGGTGGCAGTAACACTGACGCGACTACTGATGTAGGTTTCTTCCAGAACCTGCTGGGCAAGAGATGACAGGCCGTCCACTTCTCCCTGCCGTGTCAGCACTGCTTCAAGATAGCCCTGATCACGAGACATAAATTAACATAAATTTATTCAAAAGTTAAACAAGGAAGGTGAGTAAATGATAAACACAAGAAGAATAACAGTGGTACTTTATGTGTATGTATGTGTGAGTGTGTGTGTGTGTGTTTCCTAATACAAGGAAGGAAAATACCGAGACTCTGACATCCTGACACTGGCGGGAAGAATAGACCAAAGGAAGGAGACCAAGCAGGAGAATGCTGCTGTTTTACTTGGAATGTAAATAGGCGTTGTGCAGAGAAAGATGCTTCATTGCCTTCACACTGACAAGCAAACTATTGTCTTTGTCTCTTATATTCTGGTGAACGCTTTACAGTTTAGTAAATGCGGTGAGTTGTGCAGATGTGACTGACAGCCAAAGGTTACATCTGGATCACAACTTTTTTGTTTGTTTTAAACAAGACTAATTTTAAAATGCCAAAATTAATCCAGATTCTTTTTTTAGCCTGAACATAGAATCAGAAAGAAGTAAGCTGGCTGACACACTTCTTGAAAATGATCCAGTGTTTATACTTATTCTATGCAGTGGTGAACAAAACATTTGGAGTTTCACCACATGAAAGGATCCATACTTGTCCAAAGGTGAATTTTCAGTTGCTAGTATGTATCACATTTATTTGATCCATACTAAAATTAAAGTTTGAAAATGTAACTGGAACTTTCCATGATTGACAGCTGAAATATTAGTGGATATCCTATATAGACACTGAAACGGTTTCTCTCTGACCTGGAGTTTCTTCAGCTGATTCTGCTTGGTTGTTCTGTCTGACCGCCGGTTACTTCTGATATTTGCAACCTTCTCCATGTCTTCCAACCACTGAGCTAAGCTCAGGAACCTGTGGCCCATCTGCCTCAGGCGGGACAGTGTGGAGTGCAGCTGGGCCCGGGTTTCCTCCAGGCGGCTCTGGTGGGCTGCCCACTCTCTCTGAACCGTGTCTAAGGCTCGGTCTTCAATCTGAGGTACGCCCCAGGGGATTACTCTCTCTCTGCTGGTCAGCACAGAAGTGAGCAAGGTCTGGCCATTTATGCAGTGTTCCTGCAGGCTCTATAGAGGAGACAAAAGTAAATAAATAAACGTGGACACTTAGGTGGAAGATGTCTTTGAAAGATATAGGTGCCAAAAAACAACATGCCACATGAAAAGTTCACATCTTGAAACTTAGTATGTTGGCTGTGCGAACAGGTAGCATATGAGGAAAGAGACTTTGTCATTGTGTGTACATTTGTACTTTCTAATGACAAACTGCACGCACACACACAACTCCACAGAATCATTAGGCAAGGCAAGGCAAGTTTATTTCTAGAGCACAATTCATACACAAGGTAGTTCAAAGTGCTTTACATCTACATAAAATCACAAGAGGCAAATTAAATAATTCCATAAAACATATAAATAATCAAAAATTAATTAAATAAAAAATGAAGAGTGCAGAATAAAAAGTATAATTTAAAATTTAAAAATAAAGTAGAAGAGAAAGGATACAGCAGTTAAAACTGCTTTGTCTTTGGTTCTAAAATTCAGGCTCAAAATAACTAAATTTGGAACTTTATTCAAATGCAGCTGAGAACAGGTGGGTCTTTAACCTGGATTTAAATAAACTGAGCGTTTCAGCTGATCTGAGGCGTTCTGGGAGTTTGTTCCAGATATGCGGAGCATAGAAGCTGAATGCAGCTTCTTCATGTCTCGTTCTGACTCTGGGAACTGACAAAAGACCAGATCCAGATGATCTGAGGGGTCTGGTCGGTTAATATGGTGTCAGCAGGTCACTGATGTATTTTGGTCCTAAACCATTCAGAGCTTTATAGACCAGCATCAGAACTCAGAAGTCTATCCTCTGATGGACAGGCAGCCAGTGTAATATAATATAGTATAATATGTAATATAGTATTGCATATTATATTATCAAAGATGGTTAAAAAAAAAACCCAAAGCAGTATTACAATAAATTCAGATCATGAGCTCAGCTTTTAGTGACCAGTGTGGAAACCTGCGCTTTAATTTAAACTAACACATTTTTTGTTTTGTGTGTGTAACACATTTTTTGATTTCATGGTAACTCTCACTGGAAGTTTCCTTGCTAATCTGAGAGACATACTTTGAAGAAGAACAACCTCAGTGCAAAATATGAATGAGGAGAGCATCTCCTATGAACATCCTTTCAATTTGAGAATTCATGCTTGGTTATGAAATTTTAGGATTCATTATTTTTGAGGTTTATATTTGAAAGTTCTATTTCAGAGTAAAAGAACTTAGATATCCTGACAATCTTATAACACCATTTAAATACTGGTTTCAGTTTCAGTGTTGTTGCTAAGATTTTCACAAGGTACCTTTTTTGTGTCCAATGCACAATATTTAGAAACATGAGTCAAGTAGATCATTGTTTGATCTATACACCGTGACATTTGTGCATGTGTTTTTGTTATGTAATGACATATCTTGGCAACAACAGCACTTCGTTGGAGGAATTCTCTTTTAATAAGTTATTCTTTGTACAGTCTTAGTCCTTTAAGGCACTTTGTGCTACATTTGGTAGTATGAGGAAAGGTTGTATGAAAAAAAGGTCATTTTGACTGATTGCATGAATGAGTGCGGTAAAAATGAGAAGTTGCATATTCAGGAAGAGGAGGCCCCCTACAGGCTGGAATTTGGCTTGTCTTGGGTGATCGATTGGGAGATACTAAGTTGTTACATCTGTTTGAGTTTAATTCCCAGATGTTCTTATACTGAATATGTCTTGTTGGCACTTTCATTTAAATATTGACCCTATGATCGTGCTTCTGAAGAGTGCAGACGTGTCTGCTTGCTCCTGCTTTTTCCTGCTGCTTGTTGCTTTATTTGCTTTTGAATCATTCTTCTTTCTGCAAGTCTTGGATATGATTTTATTCTTTTTCTTCAAAGTAAACCCAGAGGTTATTTTTTAGTAGAAATGGGAACATTTTTCTTGTAGTTCTTTGACACACAGTGCTCCGTGTGCGTGGCCTACACACAGCTGAAGCCTGATTTACAGAGTCTGGGCACTTAGCATTCAGCTAAAGCTAAACAGCCTGAAAAGGTGCTAACTGCTAGGCTAACGAGCAACAAGATGCCTCCCTTTTCCACGGATGACTACCACAGCCTCCTACAGAAGATAGCTGTGATGGAGATGAAAATCCAACGCTTAGAAGTTAACGTGGGGTAAATGGAATGTGTGGAAATGAAACAACCTTGCCCCTGATTCAGAACAGTGGAGATGAACAAGCTAACTCACGGCTAAGGGGCACAGATAACGTGACCAAGACTGAGGAAGACCCTTGCATTACAATAAATCATCGAGTAATAATCATTCCAGGCACTGTCTTGGTGCAAAGCCGAAAAGTAAATCATATCCCCTGGAAGTGGGAGGACGTATCACAGGACGGACACAATGAGCTGTGATCTGTGATGAAACTGACTGGCCTTCACTTCCCCTGAGAAAAAGGAGCTCTTCTACCCCTGTACATGGGAGGAAACAGGACTGGACAACTGTTAATGGGAAGGTGAACAGCATACCACCAAAACAACCGAGTATGAAGCTGCAGAACAGATTTGCCCCACTGTCGGAGGACCCTGGAGACCATCCATCTCAAGATAGCAGGGTAAGGATTGGACCTCTGCTGTCCCAAGGATATGGTCAAGGACACGCAGGAGAGAATTCTTAAAGTCCTGGCTGAATATCCAACCGCAAGAAACATCATTCTGCACACAGGGACAAACGATGTCTCCAAGCAACAATCTGAGGTTCTGAAATGGGACATTCTTGGATTGTTAAACACTGTGAGCTGTCTGAACGTAGCTGTATTCATCAGTGGACCTGTTCCACCCATCAGAGGAGGCGAAGAAAGGTTCAGCAGGCTGCTGGCCCTGAATAAGTGGCTTCTGTCGGCATGTGCTGACCACTCGCTGCATTTTATCAACAATTTTAACATTTTTTGGGGATGCAGGCATCTTTTTAAGGCGGATGGATTTAATTTTAACAATTCAGGGGTGAGACTGTTCACCTCTAATTTCTTTTACGTCTTGCACCATCCCCCTGAGCTCGGCGCCAAGGCTGAGATAAACGAGGAGTTATCTCATCAAGAGGACCAAACAAAGCCCAGTGAAGACCTTGAGGAGGATCTGCATCTACCCCCACCTAGAGAGAGCTTTGAGAAGGAGAGAGAGATCAGAGGCAAAAGGAAGGATCTTTAAAAGCCTCCAACCCCCCTAACGAACAAGACCCATCTTTACTCCCACAGACACCTAACAGGTCATCACTCTCCTTGCTCCCCCTTTCCCCCTCCTCCCCTCACCTGAAATTCACACAGCAGATGATGGAACGGGTCAATGCTGGGCTCAGGTCTACCCCCCGGCTAAATCCCTTTGTGTCCCCCACACCCCCCCCACCAGAGAAACAGCCCAACTTAAAGCATCCAGCTCCGCCCTCTCCTGTCCCTCCACACCAGGATTCTGTCTCCGCGGTCTGATGTGTGATGTGTGAAGGGTCCAGACTGCGAGGACCACAGCAGTCATGACTTTTCTCAGAACAAGCTGGGACCCTGTTTATTAGAAAGTTTTAAAATTTCTGTTCTTTTAGGTGACAGAAGAAAAAATGCGGCTCAGTCAAAGCCCAGACAGATGGATTCTAAAAGGTTTCCAAATAATGTAAACATACCTTGTGTGCCACAGGCTGCCCCGAAACATGGAGCAAGTAATACGTCAAGAACATTTAAGTTGGCTTTATTAAATGTCAGGTCTTTAGCAGGGAAAACATTTTTAATTAATGATTTTATCACTGAACACAGCCTTGATTTTATGT
>JBAMYA010000017.1:5902355-5946564 GCA_037176975.1 Arrhamphus sclerolepis
GCTGGGATAGGCTCCAGCAGACCCCCGTGACCCTGCACAGGACATAGCGGGTATAGATAATGGATGGATGGATGAAATGCTGTGTTGGGACTTTAAGAGAGCCTCACATAGGCCAATTCCCAAAAAACATTAATGAATTTCAGACAACATCTAAAGAAGAATGGGGTTAGCATTCTTACACAATATCTAAAAAAGTCATACAAGAACTGTTGCAAGTTTTTGCTGCTAAAAGTGGATCTACAAAGTACTGGATTATTCAAGTACTTAGGATTCCCCATTTAATCCCAACTTTGTTTTTATTTTAATAAATAACGACACATGCATTTTATTATTGCAGGTTGTATTTTGCCTAATACCAGGACTCACTATGATTGGATGATTACATTTTTATAAAAACACATACAAAAAATAGATGTACAGACTTTTGCATATGGTTGTATATTCAATGGTGCAAATATTTCATAAAGAACTTATAAGTGAAAAATGGGACTTTAAACAGCCCCAGCTTAATCAAAATATGAAAAACACCCATTTTCATAGGAAATTAAAATGATTCAGAAGAATTGTCAATTTACTTCAGTTCAGACAATCCCTGTAAAAAAAGTATCAATTAACTGTTAATTTAATCAGTTCATGCTAATCATGTCTTACCTGCCACTTGAGCTTTTGCTGGGCTGGTGCCTGCGAGCCTGGTTCTCTCGCAGCAGACGTGATGTGACTGGCCCGCTCAAGAGCCTGGTAAAAAGTACTGATGTGTTTCTCCATCTCCTCCAATAGTGGCAGAAGGATGTGACACTCCCTCACCAAGGAGGGACACCGCTCTCTCACCTGCAGACAATTAAAACATTCAAGAAACGATCATAAAACTGCGTGACTAAAATACAGAACACATACGGAGTCAGGATGAATGAGACGCTTTTAAATCCGTAATTCAGATCTACATGGCACTGATCTTGCTTTGTCTGTGTATAAATCCCACCTTGCTAAGCTGACTTTTGGCTGATGTCATAGTTGCCATGACCCCAGTAGCCTCATCCTGTGGTGCATCCTTGGCCAGGAGCTGAGCACTGCGGGCAGCCAGCTTGTATTGTGTCTCCATGGCAACAACCTTTTGCTTGGTATTCTGAGGTGAGATGAGCAAGCATAGCAAGCATCTTAGACTTCAGAGTTGACTTTTACATTCCAGATGTTAGCAAGACAGTGATCCAAACAGTGGATTACTGTACATAATGACCAAAACGTCATGATTCTGCTGAACAGATTTTTTTGATTGAGGTTGGTTTAATGTTAAGAAGCTAACATTTCTTTTCAGTCTAATAGAATTAGGACTTAAAAGGAGAAGAATACATATATTTCAAATGCCTCCAACTAACAACACAGTTGTAGAAATCACTATGGTGTAGTTAATGCAATAACAGCAGTTAATAAGTGTTATTCCCTTCACATATTTTTATATTAGGTTGTACTTGTAGTATTCATGCCTGTACATGTGAAAGATAATCAGACAATGAGATTTTCCTCACCTCCACATCCTGCAGGAAGGATCTAACGCTGAGGAAAGACACCTGAACAAGAGCATTTAACTTGGCTTCTGCTGTGTCCAGCATCTCTTTCAGGGTCCACACAGTTTTGAGGTGGTCTTTTCTCCACTTCTCCAACTCATCTGAGTGGGCATACTGTAGACAGAAAGATATATTGTACAGAGTTTGTGATTGCTTTTATCGATGTACCACTCAAAATATACATACACACACACATATATATGTATATTTATTTTAATGCATTTACTTGTTTGACTTGGAGGAAAAGGTCTCTCCATCGTCCATTCAAAAGAAGCAGTTGCTGCTTGAGATCAAGTGACACGGTCTCATCACATGTTTCAATGAGAAAATTCCCTGCATCATTCATGGATGCATGCTGATCCATCCAGTGGCTGAGATTCCTGAAAAACTCCTTATTGAAGAGAAATAGAACAGACAAGCAGAAAGAAATTAAGAGATACAAAGAGTGAGTGACAAAGAAGGAAATGAATAAATTCAATAAAGAAAGAAACAAAGAAGGGACAAAAAAACTGGGGTAATTAGCCATTTAATCCTTAGTGGGGATGTTAATCTGTGGTAACCATGGTAATGCAAGAACAGGAATATCCTCAGTGGCTTGTTGTAAGTCAAATTAAATAAGTGATACTTGAGAGGAGACTGCTAATAGGATTTTTACTTGAAAGGCAAGCAGTTATATTTAAGCTGACGTAAATTTGATTGCTACTACTGTACTTTAAGGTATCTCTGAATAAATCAAATAAAGGCAGGTGAGAGGGGATTTTTAATCTGCCCGCAGAGAACACATGTAATAGGTAGGGTTTCATGCATTAATAAGAGTCGTACCCGTTTTGAGTTCTCTGGTTGGCTCAGAGCCTCTTCTGCATCCTCCAGCCAGGTCTGTAAAGAGGCCACGGTGGAGGTATACCTCTCCCAGTTGGACAGCACTTCCTCCAGCATGCTCCTCACGCTGCGTACTTCCATGGATAGACTCCTCCACTGAATCACAACCTCTCGCATAAATCTGCGCACTCCCATCTCACCTTCATCCACTGGGAGATTAAGACATAAATTAAGATGTAAATTAAGACAAATTCTCAATGTGAAGTAGTAACTCTTCTGTTAGAGTCCTACTTAGTCTTGTAGGGTCAGTGTCTAATAGTGTGAAAGTGCTGCTTTTGAACCCAAGTTATAACTTGTGGTCTCCTATCAACATGTGCAGTTTACACTTAGGTTTTAACTGTCTCTCACAGCTGCTTTTAGTCAAAGCCTTGTTTTATAGAGCCTCTGTGGCAGATGGTACATTTTCACAGAAACACCAGACGTAGAAGACGCTGAGGTTGATGGAGCGACATGCCTCTGAAGGCAACTGACCCCAAAAGCTCACTACAGGGAAATCTACCATCTTTGCTTGTGTAGGTCTTGCTTTGGATCTCTTCCCCCCAGTTTCATAAGTAGCGCAGAAGCACAAACTACTTTTAGCTACATTGGAGCAGTGAAATAGATAAAAATAATACAAATAATTATCCAGTTTCAGATAGACACTGAATGCAAGTTAGAATAATGCAAGCCATTGACTTATCTTTATACATTTCCTCTCTAGTTGGCCTAAAAAGATTGACATCTGCAGTTTTCATTGCTCCATATTTGGCCCATTTTCTTTGGACCACACCTGGCGTTCACAATATACACATTATAACCTAGTTGAAAATCAGCTAATGACATTTGGGCCATATCTGACCTATTGAGTTGGATCCATAGAGAGCATGCCTAAACTCCAGTAGGGTTTGTGCGCCGTCCGTAGCATTACTATAAAATGAGCCCTAAGCACTCAAGTTGCCCAGATTAGGCCCGACTCTGTATCTGGGTCAGTTTACTATATTATCAAATTGAGCTTTTTAAAAGGTCAAAAGAATCTTAAATCCAAATAGTCAGAAGCCAGTGTGCCATCTAAAGTAACAGTAGGGCTCGGCAGTGCATGTCATCAGTGGGGTCAACCAATCAAACCTGAGGCGTCCTGATTACTCGCAACACCTCGATTCTCTGATCTGCATGCCCTAAAGCAACACAACCCCAAAACCTAATGAAAGCAACATTCACGCTCGGTCTGCGCCCAGAGACCCGCAGAAGTGGAGCAGCCCTTAACAAGCAAATGGGGTCGTATTCCCCACTGAGAGCTGGGAGTGGAGGAACCTCATTTAACTGTAGCCTGCAGACTCTCCTCTTGTAGCAAATTGTTCAAGAAGTCAGGGGCTCAAGGAGTCGCTGAAAGGGAACGCTTCACTGGTTACTGAGTTGTTGAAAAATGGAAAATAAAGTTGAGATATTTCGATTATTGTCCAAGTGAATGGATTTGGGGGCAAGCGCTCTCACTGAAATAAAAGTTGAAGTTAAAAAATGAAATATGGAATTGGCGCTGAGCAACATGGCATCAAATATTCATAAGAAATATCAGTATTTCTTTAATATCTCTGGCTGTATTAGACCCCAGTGAGCAATTTTCCTCATCAATGAACAGGACAGCTTTGTAACGATACTGTATCATTTTACAGGACTTTGCATCAATGTCTTATTAATTTAACAATTACTGGATGTACATGTTTTCTGGTTCTAAAAGCTTACTGTTGACTTCCCAGAAATGTATTACATAACAATACAGTATAACAATACTATGATACAGGATAACAATACTATGAAGCAAACTTTTCCTGAGGTTAAAAAAGTAAATTAGAGCATTAACCCTGGATTGACTGATTTTTTGATTGATTAAATCTATTTCAGTTTCTCACCTGAGCTGTCCGCATTCACATAGGCCTCTGCAGATTGTTTCAGTGACTGGAACAATGCCTCGTAATTTTCAAAAAAACGTTGCTTCTCCACAAATATCTAATGAGAATAGAAAGGGGAAAAAAGAGAGAAAAATACTAATGTTGATTCGCAACAATAACAGTAGCTTAGAAATGGACACAAATGATTTAAACTGGAGTTTGAGTTTGAGCTATGTTTTTTGAAATGTCCTAAAATGAAACAACAAAGCAAGAAGTTTCCACACATGCAGAAAAAGAAGGCTAAAGTTTAAGCTGTTTCAGTGCAATCTTGACTAAACAAAACAAAGTCCTTACAATATAGTTGTGGAGCATCAGTTCAACAGATTCCCGTTGGCCATATTTGATGATCCAGGATTTTAGCTTGGACTCAGCTAGTGTAAGAAAGGCCTGCATGTGGTGTTTGTTTTCCATAAACTCCATCCGAGCCAAATGGACGTAAGAGGATGTCGAAACAAAGTTGATCCTGAAAAAAAGACAAAAAATTCATACAGGACATCTGCTGGCGTATTTCTCTGCTGCTCCCCTGCAAAGCATAGTGTGAAACCATGCCAAGTGAGTTAATATAATTGAGATCAGGATCCATGCCAGCAAACACAACCGCTGCATTGTGTTTTTTTTTTTTTCTTTGTTTTTTTTGGACTTACCGCTCAGCCATGTCTTGGAGCTGGTCTGGGGGCACAGGGACTCCATCAACACTTCTGTCTTTATGAATTCTCTGAAAGACTTGCTGGTGACTGTCCAGGCTCTTCAACACATCCTGCACAATGCACAGAAAATAAACACGAAAAAACAATCAAAAACATAAACAAAGGGGGGAAAAAAAAGATATGTTGTTTTGTTTTTTTTAAAAATCATTTTATGAAAGGGTTGATGTTGAGATATGACAGCAAACTGCAATCGTCTCTATTTTTATGCCTCCATGCCAACCTTGTGCTGTTCCAGAGCTCTGTGTACGGTGTTGGCTGTGATGTCATGTGCCTGTTGGAGAACAATCTCTTGTCGCAGGGCTCCTTCAGCTTCGTGCAGCCATGCTCCAACCATATCCAGAGGAGCCGGCAGGGACCTGTCCAGCTGAAGATGCCAGTCCAGAAGCTGAGGCACAGACATCAGTTAAGGAAATATGAGAAACCGTTCTGGTGGTTCTTAAAAACCGTTAATTGTAAGGACAGCTAAGAAGTGGCTCATTTTATGTTCTTTCAAAAGTTAAAAATTATTATTTCCCAGATAATGTGGTGAAAGTAAATCAACTATAAGGACGTTTGATGGAATGTTTTAGTGTGAACGTGAAATAGAATTGAATTATCCTAAATAAATAATAATGTCTCATAATCAATGCAATGCTTCTGTGACTTCTAAATAAAAAAGAAAGACATCTGGTGGACCTGAGGCATGATGGTCGTTTAAGTAAGGACCTGTGAAAGTCACTATAAAAGCTCAAATTTCTATTTCTTAAGGCCTGATATCGCTCTAATTTGCAAACTATTGTGACAACACGGTGATTCTTTCT
The DNA here is from genome assembly GCA_037176975.1 of Arrhamphus sclerolepis. Lineage (NCBI taxonomy): Eukaryota > Metazoa > Chordata > Actinopteri > Beloniformes > Hemiramphidae > Arrhamphus > Arrhamphus sclerolepis. Next base: position 5,908,229 of record JBAMYA010000017.1, read on the forward strand.
CTCACCCTTTTGGAAACCCTGTCCCACGCTTGTTTGACCAGAGCCTGATCCACAGTCAGCATCCCGTCCCGCTGTGTAGACTGAAAAGCTCCCTCCACCTGCTTCCGCCTCATCTCAAACTGGACATGCAGACACTTGAACAACTGGAACAGGAGAATAAATCATTTTCTGATCTCAATCCCTGATGTCAGACTGTACAGAAAATATCTGTTCTCTTGCAGATGACACACTCTTCCCACTGGCATCTAATCATAACCCTCATAAAATCACAAGCTAACTGCTTCTAAATATTGCCTCATTTCATCTTCAGACTCTTCAGCCTGTGCAAAGAAAATGAGGATACCCCACATGCTGCTGAATATGGAATGTATCCCGAGGCTTGGTGGAGTAAGCCAGACTGAAAATATGACGGCTGCTGCTTGATCCCCTCAGTGTAATGCCACTGATTAAGCTAATAATAGGAACGTCTGTGCCTAGTGTGCCCAGTCTACATTGCGCACACACATACACACCCAGACACACATGCTAACCTGGTACTGTTGAGCAAGACTGCCCTCAGTCTCCTGTGCCTGTACCATATCTTTCTCCAGCTGGTTGAGCCACATTTTGAGTTCCCGGAGGCTCTTTCGCTGCTCCCTCTAGGAGAGTCGGGTGGTTGAGGGGTGGAAGGGTGAATGACGGGTGGGGAGAGATGGACAAGGAGATTGGGAAACGTAGAAGACAAATAGGAAGAAGACAAACAGTAAGAAAAATGCAATCACAAAGAAGTTTGAACAAAAAAAATTGACAAGTAGATGAAAGGAAGAAGTGGGTGGGGGAAAAGGGGTAGAAAATTTACTGTTGAACATCTGTTCTACTAATCCTATGTGTCTTCCCGTCAGACAAAACATCAAAAACCCACAGCTGCCAGAAAAACTGAGCTTTAACACAGTACTTTGAGGAAGACCCCCCACTATTTCATTGAATTTCAAGTAACATTGATAATACCACACAGTCTGAGTTTTTGCTATTGAGCTATTATACTTAGTTTTGAGTGCTGCTCAGCCTCAATTATACACTTTAATCTTTGTTCCAGTAATAAACTTCATTCTCAATGACAGTTTAAGACCGAAGATGAATCCAGTCTGTGACACTAAACTCACAATTTCTGATAATATTCTTTTAGCCTGTGCTTCCTGTGCTGTTATCTTCTTTTGGTTTTTTTTTGTTGTTGTTTTTTTGTTTTTTACTAAAAGAACACTTTCATTGGGTTTATGTGAAACCACAATAGTCAATGACCTTTGATGCAAATATTAGCACACGAGGACAAACAGCCAACACAGGACAAAACCAGTTCAAAACAAAACAACTACAAAAGGCCTAATCAGCATTGTTGGATAACAAATCCCGATGTGACACACAAAGGAAAGGGTTAGTGCATCCTTACAGCACATCACAGCTCAGAACATTGTTAACCATCTTCTATTCACAAGCTTCCCATCAGATAAACTGTATCAATGCAAACTGCCAAGGCTTTCATTGTCATGCTAATGGCACCAGCAGCCACGGCGTAGCGTGGCAGCATTCATAAATGGTAATATTACATCCTATTATACTGCTCTTCGTCTTGTTATCATGGGCTCAAACAATCCAGGGCAGAAAAATCACATCAGGTGATATAATACTGGCAAATAGGATGAATTTGTTTGGGTGTAGTTAGCAGTTATAATGCAGACAACTGACTCAAGAGCCAGGGGAAAAAAAAAAAAAGATTCAATCATTTCTGAACAGTAAAGTGAATGTACATGTGTGCTAACTGAAATGATGTGTGGGAAGTGGTTGAAAACCTGCACTTGGGTGTTCTCTTCCTAAAAGTAAAACCTACCTCCAACATTTCTTCTATGTCGCGTGGAGCAAGATCATGCTGTGGGACAGAGGCCAGCACAAAAACCAGAGGACAGAATTAATCACACACAGATAAAGAGGAGGAAAGAAGAAAGATGTACCAAAAACCAGATATTAACAGACAGTAACATTGTGTGTTTTAAACTACATCAAAATGTATATAACTTGTGTTTAATGCATCAGTTTTATATAAGTGAATTGAGAAAATATGAATTCAAACGAATTTTCAGAAACTTTGCAAGATACACTGCATTGTATCTTGCATGTTAAAAGGTTAAAACAAGCAACAAACTGTAGTAGCCAACTGAGATCACTTCAATTTAACACCGAGCGAAGGCAAAATGCAAAATCTATGTGGCATATGTCAAGCTTGATACACCAGTGGAAACAATTTAATAGAATGAAGAAAGGGTGAAAATGATGACATTGATGTGCATATCCGAACTGAGACGAATCTGACAGCTGGTTACCTCCTCTTGCAGCTGTCCCTCTGCGGCGCTCTGCTTTTGGTCAGGATGATGTTTCAAGAACTGGGCCACGTACGTCATAAGAGATTTCTCATCTGGCTTGTCTACATCGACGTCTGAAGAGGGAACCAAATTAATGTAATCAGAGGTCGCATCCTACTTAAATTCATTTTAAAGAAAATTTTTAAAGTTTTTCCAACTGAGAAAAATAATTGCCACTTCTGATAAGTGGTCTGACTTAAAGTGGCATCTTACATGAAAACAGTCCTCAGTAATATAGATCTGTTTCCAACTTTAGTTTGGAGGTTCTGCCATGCTGAATCTCACGGCCTAATGGACCTTAATTACGCTGATGTCAAGCTTGATTTGTGAGAGATCACTCTGAAGGGCAGGCGTGAATAAGCACAGATGGTGTTAGGCAATGACACTGAGGTCTACATGTGATGCTGTGATAGATCCACAGCTCCATTTGCTCCATTTTTGTTTTATGATATTTTATTTTGTCACAGGCTACTAAAGTAAGCTAATTCACATTCATTTGAGTGAGGCACATCCAGGAACCAAAAAGTGCTTTAATTTCAATCAGCGGTAAAATTTTCTGAGCCTGTAATAAGATAACATCTGGTCAACATCACAAAGATAGAATACCACACTTCCCTTTTAAACCACAAATTTACAGCTCTTTTCACAGCTGATTTAAAGAGCTGAGTGAGTCATTTGACTCCTCTCCATGCTTCACCTCTACAGTGTTTGCTTCACTGAATATCTGTACTACACCTTTGAGCTACCATGCAAATGTGAATTTGGACACAAATTATACTCATTAACCCTTGAAAAACATTATTATTGTGTATAGAATACCAAGCCTGAGAGCTCAGAGCTCAGTTCTTGTTTCGGCAAACCAGACTGATAAAACAAATAAACCTAGCACTCAATTTAACCCTCAAATACCTAAAATGGGTCTTTCTTGTCTAGCTCTTATCTAGTTTAGCCAAAGACGATTGATATTCATCCCTCATTTATGCACAATCTTGTTGCTAGTTATGCACTGAAGTGGCTTAGGTTGTTAAATCAATGCAGCACAAGCAGGAAAGCTGAAGTAACTTAACAGCCATTTAGGCAGTCTATATCTAAATTTCTCTCATGCAAAAACACCGGCCTTCATACTTGCTCCATTTATCTGTGCTTTTATGTGTTTATAGGATCAAGAACTGCTGCTTATGTTGACTGTTTTTTACAAATGGTTACAAGTTTATTGATTGAATGGCAGAATCGCTGCTGATGGTGCACTGATGAAAATGGAACTTCCAACCTTGCACTGGAAAATTAGACGTTGGATTTCCTAGCCAGGATATGAAACAAAATAAAACAAAGCACTAACAGAGCATTTATTTGTTTGTTGTTAACCGTCAAGGATAAAGAAAAGAAAAAAAGAGTTTTGACTTCACATTTACAAAGTACAGTAAGGGCAGTGAAACTCAAAACTGAAGATGAGCTGAGATCACAGGTGAAGATAAAGATGGAAAAACATCTGTGGGATATATGATCTACCAGTTCTTGCAAATATGTATATATGTCACTGAATGCCAAGTTTTCAGAGATAAGCATGCCCAAATTAAGCTTTTTTCAGCTTCAGAGTCCCAAATATATACTTTTCAATCACTGACAAGAAGTATTTTTAACCATAATACATCCCTTAGAGAGCCACACATCTTTTTATTAATTTTAACCCATAGTGGTTATCTGATCCTGCAACGTTATAGGTATTTGGATTACTGTTATTTGAAACCAAAAGATGCTCAAGTCAGTTCGGAAAGTCTCTAATAAATGCAATAGGAAATATTATTTACCATCTGGATCAAGAAGCTGTGGAATGCCCAACTCAGTCTCCGCCAATAAGAAGGCTTCCTGCAGATTTTCTCGATTAGGCCTGTTCCATACACGCTCCATGTCAACTAGATTAGGCTGGAGGGCATTGATGACAGCAAAAAATGCTAAACCCGTGCGCCAGCTGGGGCCAAAGTCCTTCACCTCAATCCCTAGACTTCTATACAGAACAGAAGTTCAGAAGGTCAGTAGATGAAAATACAACCTTTGTACAGAAGTGTTAAGACTATGCGGTGTGACGTTAGCAGCAACTGCATTTAACAAATTTGCTTTTGCAGAGACTTTTGACCATTAAATCAGGCTTCATACTTGGTAGCTGTCTGCTGAACCCATCTCAGCAACGCCTTTCTGGCTCCTCCCTGCACAGCAGGCACAGGTTTCCTTTTGACAGGTGGGCTGGTGGTGTCAGTGCTGCTCGTGGAGCTGTCCAGTGAGGAGGTGCTGCTGGATACAGCATGAAGTGCTGGTAAGCTACTGGTTAGCTCTTCAATCTGTAAGGAGTGTGTCAACATGAAATGTCAAGCTTCATCATATGTAATCATATGTATTAATAATATAATCTGATTTTCTGGCACATCAAATATAGTCAAGTGACACAGAACATGTTAAGAACATTTAAATCAACTTAATATAACATTTTCTTTGAGTGCCTGCTTTATACAGCTCATGGTTAAAGTCAAGCAAGAAGTTTCACAATGTAGCATTTTGAATCAGTAAATCTTGTTTACAGGTAACTTAAAGATGGAAACATGTCTGATATACAGGGTTTTATGACCATAACTGTGCCACAAAAGGATCATAAAGGCATGTACAGTACAGCGTGGTTCACAGAGGAAAAAAACAAAACTCATGTGTTCTCAACTTTTCTTGATCTCAATCTGCACTGACACACCCCTGAAGTAAACATATACATCACCACCCCTGGATCCACAGCTGCAGCACATGATGAACTGGAAAACTGTAGAAGAAAGCACTTCCCCTTTTCTTAAAAAGAAAATGACAGACTACACCCTTTTCTACATTTGATCTTGTTTCTGTGAAGGTGCATTGTTCATTACTGAGAATGGACTCTCTGGTATGTCTGGACAATTGAGTCTGGAAATACATATGAGGCTTTTAAAAAGTCTGAACACATTTAGGGTGACGGTATCTAAATGAACCCATTAGAAGATTAATTGTTATGCAAATGGGAGATTTGTTTGTTCTTCTTTTAGCAAACTGGGAGCTCAAACAACTCAAGAAAATGAAATCAATCCACATGCCACGGGATGAATAAAATATAATACTCAGTGTAGAAGATTTCCTTTACTTAATATCCTTATGTTTGCTGGAATTGGAGGCATTTACTTGTACCTGTGCTGTTAAGGGAGTATAGTTTTTTTGATTATATTTCTTGCTGATCTGTGCATGGCAGAACTGCCTGAGGTGACCACTGCTTGCTTTTTCCTTTTCGAATGGCTCTTTAGTTCACACTGCTTAGCTTTTCACTTGCTTTCAGGCCTTGTGCTTTCCTAATAACCACTCTGCAGGCTGTTAATCAGCTGTGTTAGCTAGCTGTGTGTTTAGGTTTTTGTCATGCGGCACTAGTGAAATTCTCACCTTCAAATACAGTGTGCAACAACCCAATTCAAAGTTGTAGACGTGCATTTCATACTGACAACGCATACCTGGAAATAGAGGATTATTGTCCAAACCAGGCCCAGTACAATCGAAGGCCGCCCATCAACAATGTCTGTAGAGTTGATGTTCACTAATTTGATCTGTGAAAAAACATTTATTAATGTAATATTATATATAAAGAAGATACAAAATACTACACTGTAATCTATTCCAGTTTATAATATTAAGATAATCTCATGCACATGGATCATGTACCACGTATTGCAATCTGGTAAGTCAGGTTTTTGCTGTAAATATGTTTTCACAAAATGAACAATGTACAGGATGGATGGAATCCTCAGTCCTGGTAGGTACAGATAATATTGCTCCTAGACATTTCATGTCTTGGCCAAACCAGTGCAGAATTGTAGTGAATACTGACCGGAGATCCTCTATAGGCAGACTGGGGGCAGATAAGAAAAGAAAAAGAATGAGAGTAGGAATTGAGGAGGAATAGAGAAAGAGTCGGGGAGCATTTGAAGGTACTCTAGATACATTTGATTGAAAGCGTACGCCTCATTGACTGTGAGATGGCTGATACCGTAACATCTCTGAGGTAAGATAACAAAAGTAGCTGACTGAGAGGAGAGATCTATCACCACTACACAGGCAACAGGGATTATATCCAGCAGAGATGGACAGAAAGAAAGGCTGCAATGGGTAGAGAGGAGTAGGAGAAGGGGGTGGGAAAGAGCAGGGTAGTTATTGTGATATGATGAAGCATTCTATATCATCAAACTGGGGTCATATTACTGAGATACTGCAGCACAACAGGTTGTCATATTGTTAATAAGAGTCACTCCAGATAGGTGAAAAGCTTAAAAGAGTAGATTGGGAGCAGGAGAGGGCAGCGGCTGGAAACATGGTATGAGGGCAGATAAAATAAAAATATATGCAATACACGATTTCACATTAGAAATCACAGCAGGTTATCCTGATAAATCAAACTAGCAGTGTGCGGTTGGAATGAAAAATACCAATGTGTTGTGACCCCACACACTGACAAACACACACCAACAAAAAGATGGTCATACAGAAGTAGTCAGGTTGACAGAAAGAAAAATGTGCTTAAATAAACTCTAACACTTATGTACACAACAGCAAGTAACGGAAAGCATTTTATCGCCCTAATCGCCAACCAAAAAGACTTTTTTGTTTTTTGTGTTTAATCATAATCTTCAGGATGTAACTATGTTCATCTATGGGAAAAAGAAGTGAAAAGAAGATTATAACAGTAGCTTAATGACTTTAAACAGTTTAGAAACCTGCCAAAAAGGATTGTTGTAATTCTGCAAGGATTTCACTCAGTCCTTGTTTGATGCAGAAAGTGTTAGGAAGTTAAGACTAAAATAGCAGAATTCACTTGCCCTTGCTTCTGAAATGTGAGGAATCACTGAACACATTCTTTTGTCTGTCAAGTCAACATCCTTAAAATTTAGGCATTCAGACAAAAGAATGATGTGAAAACGTTGGACTGCGATGGAAAATACTGCTATCATTCTGCAGCCTCCAGAGAAAAATAAACTGATCAAATGATGATGAAAATAATGCCAAGTTTCAGAGCTGGTTATCTCTGGTACAGAGAATCACAATTTCCAGATAAAAAAAAACATGTGGCACAGGGTTTTACGAGGCTTATGACATAAAAAAATAAAAATAATGGCATTGTGACTGTATGAATCAGACAAAACTTTTACTAAAATTATTTACACACACACCATATTTACACTTTATTCTCAGTTTACAGTTTCAAAATGATAGACACACACACACATGTATGCAAGAGAGTATCCACTGACATCTCATCTCCAAAAAGCAGATTACTGCTAAAGGATTTACAGTTTTAACTCAAAGTCACACTTGCGGAAGACGAGTCGATGTCCCTGCAGACAGCAGCTCATCTCTACGACTGCATTCTGTACATGTGTATCTGACGAATGTTGGCGCAATTTTAATAATCTCACAGTGGGGTATTTGATGCTTTTAGATCATTACATCTTAAAGCGCAGAAAGCATTTTTTTTTTTTATGTAAATCTCACAATGAAAGGAATAATAAACCACAAATACAAATTGAGTACACATGAAAGTACAAACAAGAATATTAAAAAGATTAAATAAAGAAATATTATGAAAAAATGCTGAGGGAAAAAACAATTTAGTAGATGAGTTGAAGAGACAAAATTAATCACAATAATTACATCTTTTTTTTTTCTATTGCATGAAGCCAAGTTAATAGATTAAAGACAAAAAAAAAAAAGGACAACAAATTTTTACGGAGCTACAAAAAAAATATGCTGGTTTCAGGGTGAATGAGGGATGTGGGGAGGAGAAGAGATGAGAGTGGCGGAAGAAGGGGAAACAGGTCAGTGAAGGTCACGGCTCAATATCTGTGCCCATGAGGCACCAGCTGAGCATGGTGTTCAGCCTTAAAAGTCCAAAAATAAGAGAAAAAGGAGACGCTGAACTCTTACCTTTCTACCCTCGAGGAACTTCAGAGCTGTACCAATGTTGGCGACCCAGTGGATCCTCTTTAGCTTCTTACCCTGCTCACATGGCTGAGAGGAACAATAGATTCGAAAAGAACAAAAGATGGAACAAAATCATTAAATAACCATTTAATTTTAATTCATCATTTATTTTATTTAGCTTTTTTTTTTTTTTTTTTTACACAAATGTAAGAGTGCAAATCACTTTTGATATAATACATGTAGTGGAAGTGTCTCATACAAACACAAACACAGTTCAAAAAAATCCAACAAAGTGCTGATAAAGACAGAAAGTATAAAGTCTGAAATAGCGTGAGAATGGCACATGGGTCCAATCACAGCTGTGTTTGACTATAAACGTCTCCAAATCAATAGGACATTCGCTGCTAAGACCTTAGGCAATATTGGCCCAGTAAAATCCTCAAGATGTGTGTCTTTGCCTGTGTGAGGTGTGTGAACTCTGATCATGTCCTTGTTGATCTGGCCTTTCCTCCTTAATTTAAACATCCTAATACTAATCAATCAATAAGACTTTACATGTAATTTATGGGCCATTCTACATTTACTGCAATAATTCCGTAACTCATCTGAGAATAATATTTGCTATATAAATAAATACTCCAAAATGACTGATTTCCACTGTTATGAAATCATTCTGAGGAATGTAATGACCACTTGGCATGTGGTTGTGTAAAAGTCTAATCCAGCATTCTCTGAGGATAAAAAGTGTTTGAAGTTTGTGGCCAAGTCACATGCTGCAGAAAAAAAAAATTTATGAGTCTCACCAGTTTTTGTCCAGAGAGAACTTCCAGCAGAGCCAGCAGCATCACACCATCTTTGATGTCCTCAAATAAGTCTGTCACTTCCAAAGGGGGGACATGCTGTATGAGCAATACAAATACAGTTAGATCTACAAATATTATGTAAAAAGAAATAAAAAACAATGCTTAAAGCAAAATGTTTGTGCTTTTATCGATAAAAACTGAATGAAACCTTTGCTCACTACATTTGTGTAGAACGGTTTTTCAAATGAGCAACAGACCTTTCCAAGATTTTGCATTAGTAGTTATTAAAAGTAGTTATACAGTGTCCAGGAATGCATACGAGGATTTTAGTCCTAATGACTCTTGCAATGTAAAAGAAGCTATGAAGTAAGAAGTGATTATTTTTTTCCTGTATATTATCCCACTCTCAGTGGCATAGCGCCAACATAAACCAGGGAAAATACATATATTACACTGTATGACATTAATTTAAACTTGTGAAACACGGATAAAGGAAATCCTCATGAAGAAAGGTATTTAGGGACCAGGCAGAGTCTGGCACCAAAAATACATGACTGACAGCTGGATTCACCCATAAGCAAAGGCTCAAGAGATTCTGAATGGAGGGCCTCAAATCCTAAAATATGCTGATGATTTCAAACTGTATCCTTCCCCACTGACTGCTTCCCTGACCTGACACAGACTTCCAGACTTGAGGAAATCCACATATCTCTGTTCCTCGCCGACGCCACATCAAGGATTTCTCTTAAAGCACAGTCACATGCTGGGGCTGAGGAGAGGTTTTTGCGGGGGGGAGAAGCATTCAGATGAGTGAACCATTCACAGGGAGATTAATGGCAAAGGGAGGGAGAGAAGAGAGGGACGGCAAAAGCGTTGAGCACGAGTGTGTCTCTGTTTCCACATGAAAGTGGCGTGTGTGTTTGGTAAGCAAGAGGGGGAAAATAAATACAACAGAAAACAGAGTGAATATGTGAGGGGGTTTAACTGAGAAGGAAGAGTGGCAGTGAAGCAGATCGTAGAAGACACAGAGAGAGGGGACACTAACCTTGTGTCTTTCAAAAATTAATTAGAAAATAGGATAGCTCTTCGCACTAATTCCTCTTCTAATGTTATTTCATGGCTTTAGATAGGAGAATATTCAGACAGCACTTCTCCACATATCAAAACATGACAGAAAAGGCTCTTACGAAGGCCTCACTCAAAGGGATAAATTACACCATGAGCTAATTGGAGTTAAATTCACCTATTTGTTCATTCTAATCCCAAAGCTAATGAGGAAATTTCAGACTAATTACAAAATAAGAAAGTAATATGCATTTCGTCTGCTCGCAATGTGTGCTAAAAAATAAATCAAGAACTTAATGAGCTAATTACATATGAGTGTCTGGGTCATAATTGATTGTGAGCAGAGGAGTTTCAGGATGTGTGTCTTTGTGAGCCGTAACGTTATTTTACCGGTATGTTTGACTCAATAGATTTTGAAAAATCAACCACACTGGAGACGCAGGAAGGAACGCAAACAAAGAGAAGGAAAAAAAAATGGTTTTGGTTATCTATTGCCAAAACACTTAGAGGTGTTCTTGCCAAAAAAAGGAAAGAAGTTTGACTACCAATTGTACACAGAACATGTTGCAAGTAAAAGCAAAACAAAAAGGGCCAAAAGCTTTGCTGTCAGATTTTAAAAAAAAGAGAGAGAGAGAAACATGAAAATGAATATAGTAGTTAGTTGAAATAGATGTGGTGTTTTGCGATTTGTTGAAAAAAAAAAGAGAAATATTAGCAGGCAGGGGGAGCAGAGACAGGGTTAGAAGCTTCACTTACTGGCGCTATAATCCTTGAGAACACTTGGTTCACTGATTACTTCACTAAAGCGGTTTTCCTGGAAAACGCCTGAGTGACGATGAGACCTCTGCCGTTCATACTGGCCACCCCATAATTAAGCTTTAACCTTCTCAGAAAGGATTTGTCAAATGGAAACTTGGGGTCCGCTCACTTGAACCCCCACCCCCTCCAACTTGTCACTCCATTGCCGACTACTGCTGAGTGCAACTTGAAAGCCTGATGCGTTTAAAAACTGAAAATATCCCTTTGCAAGCAACATTTTGATGCAACCAAAGCTCTAACGCAACACACTTGAGTCACTGTGTGGCTGATAAAAACAGCATCTGTCTAAATGAAAGACCCAACCCACGAAAGTTTATATCTTTTCTTAGTTAATCTGTTGAAATTCTCCAAGTAATGACACCCATTAATCTTCTGTATAAATTACCCGCTCCAGTATGGCTCTCCTCATAGAAAGTCTTTGTCAAAGCTCATAACGCTTCTTTTGTTATACCTGTGGAATAAAAAAAAGTAAGGGGGAGGGGACTGATACTGAAAGGAAGCCCTCACACTATGTCTCAAATCACCTAACGATTAATCACACACCTTTAGGCACTAAGTTAAAGACCTGTGATAACAGGAGTGGCCTAATCATCTGCATTGCCACAAGCAAGATCTACTCCTGAGAGAGCAAAGCTAAACTGGCTGTTAAAGCTCTTCTGTCTCCCATCTCTCTGTACCCTTCTGTCTTTTCCACTTTCACACTATATTTTGGTGAATATGTCTGTATTTATCCCTGCACTTGTAGACGTGAGAGTAATCACATGTTCTAAAGCTCCACTACATTTCTAGTTAGTCCACATGTTGGAGGAATGCACGTCTTTATCCTTAACGCCAGCTCAGTAAGTGACTCTTACCACCTACTCGTCACGAAGCCCTTCACATTTACCAAGCTGCCACGTCTACCTAGACATTTCTGAAGACAAATAAAATATAGGCCAATCAGTGTCACCATGGCAACGTCAGGCATCAGGTGAAAGGGTAGGCAGTTTCATGATGGGCAAGGAGGGGGGCAGTAACCATATAATTTGATCAGCTAGGTAAAGAGGGATGCATGGAGATCAAGTTTGGTCAATTCTATCCAATGAAACAGCGATGAGCTGACTTGTTAATTACAACCAATTAAAATGGAATTCAAATTAAATTCCAAAGAGCTTTATAAAATGGATTTATTTCTGTTTTTGCTGCATGAATTAAGCTTCCGCTTCAGGAATTTTGGACTTATTAATCTCATTATCTCATCTCTTATTAATGGCTATAAAATGATAAGGATCACCACTGCTTGCTTTAAGAGATAATGTATTGATAAATAAATGATATGCTTACATTAAATGTTACATATTTAAAGTTTGGAACGTATAATTTCCAACTAGTAAATGGTTCTGAAACCTGATATTCTATATGACAACCTGCTTTTCAAATGAATTTTTTGCTTCACGTCACTGCAGTTCAAGGGTTTCCACGGCTGTCCTAATCAAATAGGAAACCTTGAAAGGAGCGTCACTGATTGAAATAGCACGTGATTATGTTGCACTGTGCCATATTTGCCTTGTCCACCCATGGCAGACAACATTTAAGAAGTAATGAGGAAAACTGAGGAGCACAATGCAGCATGAAACAATAATTACAGGCATACAAAGCCACCTCATGCTGCTTAAGTGTGAAGTGTGACTGTAAGTGAGATTCTTGTCCAAGCACTTGGGGGTGTGGGGGCTAAATGAAGGGCAAGCTTCATCTAAAAGCTTTTTTTCTTGAGTTATCTAAATTAGCAAATATTGAGATAGAGAGGTTACTAAGATATAAATTACCAACTGTAGCTTCCTGGGGGGAAAAAAACAGGATAACCACTGTGTTGCAATATGAACATGATAATTGCAAAATAAATCTTTGCCACTAGCTCTAAGATACTGAAATAATGACAAGAAATACAGAAGGCGCAGGAGCAAGAATTACTGTGTGTGGTCCTTCCTGGAAAAGAGTCATATGACCAGCTCCACACTGTGTTTTGAAAATGGAATAAATGTCACAGCACGCACAGACGATGGAGTGAAGTCACTCAGAGAGGAAAAGCAATGACAGGGTGAAGTTCTCCATTCAAACACCAATACCATTTTTTTTTCACACATGGACAACACAATGCTGGCACTGGCAGTGAGAATCAACCACGCTCTCTTACCTTTGCCAAGTGGGAATTGATCCATTTTGTGAATGTTCTTTTCTGTACTGCCTCCTGCTCATCTGTAAATCAAAGCCCAGAGCATCTCTATTAATCACATGTGATAATAAAGGGAAAAAATAAATAAATAAAATAAAAACACAGACTTCTAATTGTCTAGAGTGGTGAGTGTTGATTGTGTTACAGGGCAGAATAGTGGCTCTGATTAACTTTGATATCACCGCTTTAAGTCTAATGTGTCTAAACACATTCACACAAAATCTTGTCTTACACAAAGCACTAACAGGCGGCATTTGGCATTTACTCCTGGCATTTGCACAAGCTGAAATGTGTGGATGAAAATTCTCATACTGAAAATGCCCTTCACATGATAGAAGGGCAGCATGTAAAGCCGGGCTTACTCCATATGCACTAATTTACCATTACATGAGGCTGTTTGGTGGCCACTGCGATAAAGGCCATTTAACAAAGGCATAATCAATAGCATAGATGTCTGTTGCTGATGTCCCCTAAAAAAGGCCATTTAACGCAAATGAGGACATGACAATAAATCCACGATGTGTCTCACATGTGTACAGTCAAGTCTGCATACGTTATACTGTATAAACAAACACTTTCAGGATCCCATGACATGCATTGACTGGCATCATGTTTTCTTCTGTCCCATCTGTGCTATAGAGCAATATCCTTGAGATAAGCACGTTATCAGTGAGAGAGGACGTTTGGCACAGGGCTTTTCTCTACCTTAATGAAAAATGCTGACGGACTGATTATACTCAAGTTGGTTAGTGTGTCACTGGGTACTGAGGGCAGATGCGAACAGGAAAGAGAGTGAGAGGGATTGAGGGTGGTGGTGGTGGTGGTGGGGGGGGCTGCCGTTCATACATAATGCAGATACACTCACGCACAGTCATACGTGCCACTGAGCAGGTCCCCTGTTCTTTGAATTAATCTTTTGATTGGGTTCAGGAGCAATCAAATATTGATGGGCAGAAATATTGGATAAGAACAGGAGAGATTTAGCCCAGGCATCTCTGAGCAGAAGGATGTGTGACGGAAAACACGTCTGCATGTGCCATCGTCTCATTCTCAGGGACGGGGTGACTTTGAACTCTCCGCGCACACAGTCCCAATGTAGTATAAGCACACACACGCACACACACACACTTAAAATTTCCCAATATGACCTCTGATTCATTAGGTCCATCTATAGCTCATGCCTCCCACAATGGCCACCTGCTGTAAGGATGACCTTAATTAAATGCCATTAACAATATTTTATCTCAAAGGCTCTGCCTGCTGACCAGTTGACTTGTGGTAGGTTCGGAGGGAGGGAAGTTCAAACTTGTCCAAACACGTTTCAGAACATTTGCTTTTTCCCGCCTCTCAGTATGAATGACAAAATAATCAGATTCATCTGTCAAGCAAGCAGACTATCTAAAACAGTCAGAGAAGCCTATGTCCACTGGATCAAACAATGAGATAAGAAATGAAACGTTTTTGACAAACTGCTGTGCTGCGTTACAGTTAGTGAGGTCCTACTTGTTTGCTAGGTTTCTCTGCAGGCTCAAAGCTCAGCGACCTCTACACTCAGAGAAAAACACACACACACACGGGCAACCTGGACATGCTGCCTTTACGTATCTGCTAAATTCTCTCTCATGCAGACACAGTCCTCAAAAACTGTTGTACAGAGCAATCTTAGGAAGGAAGTTAAAATGTAGAAAGCCATCACTCATGCATTACACAGCCTCAGGCACGTACAGATTCCATACTGCAGTGCCACATCAGATCACGCACACTAACACTCACATGCAGAATATACGTACTATGCATTTGCCTTCTGTCTCTCAGACTCTCTGTTTCAGCAGGACACACAGCCTTTCACACACACTGTCCCACTTACCGCGAAGGTAGTGGTAGAACCCCGCCACCAGGTTGAGAGATGTGTTTTTTTTCGGGGAAGCTTCTCCCCCTACTCGTCCTGCCATCTTGTCCCCTGGACAACACACTGCTTTCTGACTATTTTCATGAGTATGTTGAGAGGACATCCACGACAACCAAGACAGTGCCGACACTTGTCCTTGCTCCTGCCCTTGCTGCCCTCCTTCCTTTTTAGGAAGGTGTCTTTAAAGAGTTCCCCAGAGCAACAGACCTCCACAGATGATGGCAGTGGAACTATTGCTTTGAGTAGAAGGAATCGCACTCTTGGCTGTGCTCTTGCGTCCTGCTGTCCTCAGTCCAGACCTGCAATAACGGGCTGCGGACTCAGTCAGACTCTGTGTTTTTCCTGCCTGTTAAGCAGCTTGGGAGTGTGATGAGAGAGTACGCGTGATACTGAGAGTGTTTGTGTGCATGTGAGTGTGTGCATGAGCGCTGCGGAGTGCCGGCTTGCCCCAGCATCAATCTTTCTTGCTTAGTCCGTCTCTCTCTCTCTCTCTCTCTCTCTTTCTCTCTCTCTCCCTCCCTTTCCAATACATACAATCTCTACCTTGGTTCCCCTACGTTTTTCCCCCTCTCTATCAATTTTTCACTGTGGGCTGCAGAAGCAATCCACTTCCCTTCCAGCCAATCGGAGTGCGTGGGAATGAGTGATGTCACAGCAGCCTGGTCCTGATGTGGGGAAGGAGAACTGCATGGTTGTGGGTGGGTTGAAGGAGACCGTTTAGCAGGTTGGTAGGTGCAGACATGAGAGCTCTACTCTGACAGCACCATGCATGCAATTACACTTGCTCTCATACACCACTGTTACAACAGAGGTGCAGGAATTCCCCGAGTGCTGCTGGCACTCTTAGCACTCCTGCACTCTCTCTTCATTCACACAGATACCATGCAGTGCTCTGAGAGATGCAGCTTTTAACTCTATATACCCTGTAGGGGAGTTGACTATCACTGACAGTGGCCCTGTCTGATCTGCGCCTGTACTCTCTTCAAAAAAATAAGGACTGCTTTCATGTAATCCACAATCACAAACAGTACATTTGTCTCTGTTGTCTCTGGTGGAGGAAGGACTAAAAAGAACAAAAATGCACTAGAAGAGAACACAGTACCTGAAGGGCAGTTTAAATATCACACAGCTCAATGTGAACACTCTAAACAGTAAGATCAGAGTTCAAAGCATTTGATGAGAAAGAGCAAAAACAAAAAAAAACAAAGAAAATGCATGATCTACGTTTATCTTTGTGGGAGGCAGCACTCTTGCACGTGGTGCTTTTTTTCTTCCCCCAGTTGTTTAACTATGACACAATGAAACACTGTAATCTCATGTTCTTTTTCTTTTTAGACTAGAAGAGAAAATACTCAAAATAGAGTATACCTTTAGTTATTTATTTCAGCACAATGTTTCTCTTAGGCCTTTGTTCAAAATGGAACATATCTAATGAGTATGTCTTGTTTGCATATTTAAATATACATTTATCAGCCTTACAAAAAAAGCAAAACAAAACTATAAACTAGTGAATACTGACTATGAAATCTATTAATTAAAAATGCACCCAAGATGTGTGGGATTTTACAGTGATTATCTTGACAAACATTTCCTCTCAAAAATTTCCCCTCATATTCTGAATCACAAATGCACACTTCAGTAGCACATACACAAAATATTTATCATTATATTTACTAAATGGTAAACAGAGATCTCCAAAATCTACATTCATATATGTAAACCTGGTTATTTCAGAAAATACTTACATCATGTAAGTAATGAGCTGGTGGAAGTTACATGTTATTACAGTATCTATTATAATGGGATCTTCCTCACTGTCTTCCTTTAATCTTAATTCGTTCTAATTCTGTTTTCCTTCTACCACTTCTACTGGAATTGTGCTATTGATAAAACTATTGACTGTAAAATCAAATAAAAAAACAAAGATATCCAACTGCTGTGTGGTTTAACCTTTTGATTGATGTAATAAGTATGATAGATGAAAGAGACACGTGGACAAATGTATTGACAGAAAATAGGGTTAGTGAATACTGACTCCTTCTTTTCAATAGATGCTTTTTGTCACTATTTCTGCCAGACGTACGCACTCTCTTACTCAGCCTGTTTATTTTCCTCCAATTTGTTTCCCATCCCATCTGACAAGCATAGACACGTTCACATGCAGACGTACGCACAAACATGCAGGCTCTGTGAGCCCTGGAATTATTACGAGCACAGAGCTTCTCTTTGAAACCATATTCAGAGACTTTCCTGGAAAGCAATATTCATTCTTAAGAGTCTGGTGGGTCTTATATCAGCCTTAAAGATGAAAGGACCATTCATCATTTGTGTGATTTCTCCCCTTTGTTCTTAGGCTTCTACCCATAAGGGATTTTAATTATGAAAACCATCAATAACCAATGGTAGCTGTCATCCGCTATCTATCTGCTGATAATCACACTGCTGACACCCCTCCTTCCAACAGCCCTGAAACTGGCCGACACAGTGCAATCACAAGCCTATTCCATGCACATCTTTGAAACTAGGGACTGTTTTACATTTCTGTACAGTCTGAGAGCCCTGTATATTTCGGACAGTGTGTGTACGTGTGCACAAGTGATAGATAAACTGAGAGCTCCAACAAATATTTATGCAGCCAGCCTGTCTTCATATTTACATTTACATTGCCTTTACTTTTCCATTTTAAGCCATAATTTTATGCCAAGGGAAAGCCGAATTCAGTGAGATGTTTACTTGCTCAATAATATAACTATAAGAATATCCTAGGCATGTACTGTTCTTCACATACTACAGTTCGTGTATAAGTAGCCCACCTACACATCATCAGTTCTGTAAATAACAAAACAGGCTGTATTCATTTAGCACAATTATTTTTCTATGTATTCAGCTGTCTCTGCCAAAATAAAGGTGACTTGACGACAAAATTATTGCTGAGAAGCTGTGCTTGAATTCGCAGATGTGGGTAACTATCCAAGGTGCTGAATCTGTCAACTTGAAACCTCTTAGTATGACAGTTACTTTTAGTTAATGCTATAAATTGACATGTAACTAACAGAAAATGGATATAAACTACAGGCATGCTGACACTACCTAGGGCACAGCATTCCTGTTTTTTGCTTGTATGTTTTAAAGATTTTTTTTTTCCCATTTACTAGCCAAACAACAAAAAGTGAGGAAGCTAACCTTAATTTAAACGGTTTAGAAAAACAACCCCAGGACAAAATCAAAACAAGATAGGGAAGATTCATGGGGCTTATTAGGGTTCACCATGGGAGCTGAAAGAAGAAACTCAGGGCAAGCAGGTGCAAAGAGACACACAAACACTGATGGAAGAGACTAAGCTGAATGGAGGCAGAGTCAGTTTTACATCTACTGTATGAGCAAGAATAAACCAACTCCTTTAGGCTCCAGATCTCAGGAGTGTTCTAGGATTTCCAAGAGAAAAAAAAAGAGGGGGGTTGAGGGTTAAAACGGGCTGAATCTCAGCTCGTCTGGATCACTGCTGGAGCCCCTGGCAGCCGACAAAACACCAGATTCCTCACTGAGGTTGTGGAGGTTGGATATGGGTCAGCACCCTGGGCTCATACAGGTATGTCTTTAGGGCGTGATGGTTCACAAGGAGAGGAGAAACATTGTCTTTCCAACCATTAAAAGGAAAAACAAAGACCCTCCTGGAGGCTGAAATAGTGCTGTTTCTGCTCATACTTTAATATATTCACCCTAAGGATATTTGGGTTTGCTCTCTGAGCAAACAAGAGTTCCTATTTAACCCTAAATGTAATTTATAAAGATACAATGCCACCTAGTGGATAAGCAAAGCTTCAATCATGCAAAGTTCCTTCCTTCTGGCTTGAAGAAACACTGTGCTCAAACAAAAGGTGAAGTAAGACCAGACTAAAAACAGAAAACAAGCTATGCATAAGCTCATATTTTAAATAGCAATATCTCTTTTCTGATCTCTTAATCTACTTATGACTCCACAACCTACTATGATGATAGTCAGGTATGAGCAGGCATCAAGTCAGTTACTGTAGAATGTCAACCATTCTACTGTACAATATAAACTTATTTAAGAATATACTCTGCATATTCAAGCTGATGGACATAAAAAAAAACAGTTACATGCTTAAATTAAACTGTCAACAATGAGTCACACTAAGTGTTGATACCAGGATGTTGAGCAGGAGCTTCTTTTTATACTCCTCTACAGTAATGCATCTCCATCTGCAGAACAATATTAATGGAACAGGCTGTTACAGCTATCATGCAGTAAATGGATGGTTTTGCTGTGTGCCACAGAGGCATCCTGTAATTGTTCCATATCCACAAAAACACATACACACACAGAAACTTGGGCAACCCACTACACTGACACAAAAAGGGATTTTACAGGTTATAGAGGATTCCTTTTCTCTTCCAATGGGTTATTTATACACTTCCTGATTCCAGCTCTTTTACCAAAACAATTTCTAATTTAAAAAGGGGAGGAAGGGAGGGGAGAGGGGGGCTCTTTGCACTTTCACTGGAGTACTTCAGTTGAAGCTGTCAATAGCACCCTCCATCACACTCTCAGCACCACCACTCAACCCTCACATGTCCATTCAGCCTCTCCATTCACCATCCCACTTCATTTGCAGCGCATTTTTTACCAGTCCCAGCATAAGAGCTGACACGGAAGTCCAAATGTCAGCCCATTAGCATAGCTAATTGCATTTCAGTAATAATGACACCACATTAAAGAGAGTAAGAAGGGGGGGTAACAAGTCAAAGTGATTATCAAAACAACCCCTTTCCTCATTCAAGCACCATCACTCCTTTTTCAGTACCAGATGTGCAGAGAAGGCACTTTGTCATTGACAAAGATGTCCAAATATCACAGTGTTCATTAAAGTCGAGCAACTGATACAGTAATTTCCCGTATTATCAGCACCTGCAGTGCTTTGATTCTAATTTACACACACACACACACATATATATATATATATATATATATACACACACACACCTACATTTACTTATATCTGTGTGTCATGATGTAGAGAATCATATGTCTCCTGTAAAAAAATAAATAAAAAGAAATAAAGCGCAACATTGCTACCATTTGAGGTAGAAGATTATTTCTTCTTTATCAAGGGAAATGCATCCAACTGAATGGAATATAGTTTACATCACAAACACACAAAGCACACTGCTAATGCAATGCATCTATTCCATTGGAGGTCCCAGGGGTCATCCCAAAACACCACACTGGGGTACTAAGAGTATTAGAAAGACTTAATTTTCCTTTGAAAATTATATTCAGCTTGATGTTTCGCTGCTACTCTCCACGGACATGTGTGCATGTGACAAGCGTGTGCCTGTGGGATGCTTCATGTGAGTGGGAGTGCATGAGTGGGTCAGACAGTCTAAGCTCTTTATCCAGATTCAGTGGCCCGCCACACATTACATGGACGAATTAAGTGAAAGGACTGGCGTCAGCACACTACATAAATCACAGTGACCAGAGCAGTAAATTCAGTTATAAGTCTCATCTTTGCTATGAAGAAAAATATTGCCTGGAACAGAGCCAGATTTGTCGACAAAATCCTGTTTCACACAACCAGTTGAGTGCCTTTATGCTCATTCAGCTGGACTCATTTTCTGTCAAATGATTAGTAGATATAAACCAGTTTTCTTTGCAACAGATATGTGGCTTTTGTTCAACTTAAACAACCTGTTATATTTGAAAATATCTGTAAAACAACAACTTATCTATTTCCCTTCACATTAGCAAAAAAAGCAGGACAACAAGGTTTGTTCTGTCAAATAGAAGACTGTGTTTGTGTCTGGAGGCAGACAGAAAAAGAGGGTACATGTCAGCCTGAGACACAACAGCAAATGACATGTCATACTTACAGCATTTTCACTGCTTTGTTGTTTTGATTGGAAATAATGAAAAGATGCAGGACATCATCCTCTGGGAACCCAGTAATTTAATCCAGGAGTAAACAATGGCACTACATCTTCAGAGATGAAGTGGAGGACAAAATGGCTCTCATCCGTAGGATATTGAAATGATGAAGAAAAGAGTCAGCCATGTTCAGCCTTAGTCATGGGTCTTGCTGCTGCTCATCGCAAACATCATCAGGACATGCTGGGGCCCCCTCCATCTCCCAGTCCCACCTGTCTCCACTAGTCAGGTGAAGAGGCGGCTGGGGAGATTTAACTAGAACAAGGCTACAGATCCAGATGGTATCAGTCCCAGAGTAGTGAAGGCCTGTGTCGACGAGCTATGTGGGATTCTACGGTACCTCTTCAACTTCAGAGTCAGGAGAAAGTTCCTGTGCTGTGGAAAACATACAACCTTGTCCCAGTACCAAATAAATCTCATCCATTTGCTCTTAATGACAACAGACCTGTTGCCCTAACATCCCACATCATCAAAGTCCTGGAGAGACTTTTATTGGACCACTATGAGCAAACTAGCACCTTCCAGGACCAACTACAGTTTGCTTATTGTGGGGCTGGATTTGAAGATGCCTGCTTCAAGGAACCCACAGTCATCTGGACAAAGCGGATAACACTATGAGGGTCATGTTCTTTGATTTCTCTAGTGCATTTAACATCACCCAGCCTGCTTCACTCAGTAAGAAACTCCAGAGGATACAGGAGCAGGCCTCCACAATCACCTAGATTACTGACTACCACACTTTGGCATACTGAATGTCACCTGTCATGTTCAGTAATACTCACACGACTCTGCAGTTGTTGAGTGTATCAGTGAGGGACAAGAGACAGAACTGGTGGACCGATTAGTGGTATGGCGTGGGAATAATTACTCCAACTTAAATGGGAACAAAACATAGGCGATCATTGTGGATGTTAAAGGAGATCCTTCCTGCCCACAGCTATATTTAAAAGAAACTTAAACAAAAACACTTCCTACAACAATTAATTTCCCCTTTGGCAATTAATAAAATCTTATTGAACTGAATTTTTTTTTTCAATGTCAGTAATTTTTCAGTGTGACAGAACATCAGAAAAGCCAATCTATATGCAGCTCAAAGGAGATTAACATAAAAACTTGAAATTGCCTAAAATCACTGTTGAAACTGTAATTTTCTCGGGTCGGTTGTCCTCTCTGAGGTCAAGGTTTCACACTGACCTACTACTAGAAGCAAAATTTCCCCACCACCCAGTCACATTGTGACAGGTGTCTGCGGGCAAAAGATAAGGAGAACATGCAAAGTCTTACAGGCAGAGGCTGAATGTGTCTTCAGGGCAAAATCACAGGTGTTGGGAATTGATCTGAATGGACATTGTTTGGTATGTCAAAGTTATCTGATGCCTCAATCTCACAGACAGCAGAAAGATACTTTAGTTAAAGGCCTCCTAAAACACATATTCTACTCATATTTGAATCTAACTCTGGTTCAACAGCTCCTTGCGTTGTTAATCCTTGCAGTCTCTTCTATAAAGAGTTGCTCAATTCTGCTGGGGTTGCATAACATTTCAAGCACACCTTGCAAGGTTAAGCTAAATAATTTGAGATAAGCTACATACTGGCAGAAATGCTGTTGTTTGGATAAGAGAGAGAAAAAAAATATACCTAGATATTATTTATCCCTGTACTCTGACCTTAGAGATGGTGCAGCATTTCAGAAAGGGTTTAGAATAAATGAGTACCTTCCTACCTTCCACTTTGTGCATGTGGGACCCTCTGTGCCCTAATCTTTTAATGTGTCACTCAATCCGTCACTGACTGTCAGGTTAAAAGAGATTACAATCTCAGTGGCAATAGAAGCTGTCACTGGGCGACTAGAACGATCGAAACACAAAAACATGCTAGCGCACACACACACACACACACACACAGATCATTTTATCAAACATAATGTTCTGAACCAGACATGGCCAATAAGCCCACAGGGAAGAAAAAAGTCTGTCCTGACTGTCATGCGACAGCAGCCATGGCAACAAGTCACAAACACAATCTGGAAAAACAAGGGGAAGAAGCAGCAGACTGAATAACAAATCATGCTGCGTTGATCCACTATGTTCCACTACTGCCTCAGTTCTGGTCTGACGGCCCTGAAGAATCGCTGTGGGTCTGTTCAACCACTCAGCTAAACTGCTAACTCCCGGTGGTATGATGGAGGGGGAAAAAAGATGCATGGCAGCTATTTTTAAACCCACAGTGGTTGTTTAAGCGTCTGCGTGTTATTCTGAGCACATGTGCATGAGTGAAGCCACGGCGTCCGGAGCTGAGACGATAAATGGTGGTGTCACAACCAAACAGGAGGCTGGCATGGCTCAAGGTGACCGTCTGCTTGGGCCTTCCTTGGCTGTGGCAAAATCATAATGTCGCCCCTGGCAACAGGATGTCACGCTGGCCCTGTGCCAAGCCAAGGATCTGTGCCAGGGCCACTAGCAATCAGGAGTTTAAAAACTGGTGTGTGAGCTCTCCTCTCTCTCTCTACCCTGCTTGTTCACTCTCATTTTCATGCTCTTCTATCTCTCATTCCTATTTAATCCGTCCAACACACTCAGGATGGGACTCCAGTCCTGCAGATGTGTTGCTCCCTGTTGCCTTTACCCTTTTGCCTTCGACCATTCTTCCAGATCAGCATCGTCCTTTAGTAATACATTATTTGAAATTAGCTTCAAAGTCACACTTTATTTTTAAAGTAACCGTTTTCTTCAGAATACAAGCCCCCAAAATCTTTAAATGACTCGTTATGTATGTCATTCTATTTACCACAGCACGGGTAAACTCAGGATTATGCAGGGAAAACTCAAGCAGGTGTTGAGAATACAATTAAACTTAACAAACTTGTGCGTTTGATAAGCCAACAGTCGGTGAAACCCAGAAACGTAGACAGGAATCCACGCCTCCGCCGCCCACGAAGAAGAAAACAGGTGAGAAATTGAAAAAAATAAAAACAGAACATTGCTTTTCTCATTAACGAGCACAACAAATAGGCAAATTCCACAGCATATGGAGGAGTTCAGCCTGGGAGGTGTTCAAAGCAGCCTTGCCGTTCTCTGCCATATGGTGTCACTAATTGCTGTTGTTTTTTTTTCCTTTTACTGTGACAGAGAGGTTCACCAAAAGAAATCATTTAAGGGAGAAAAACACAGCTCCCAAAACTGGGCCAAAAGTTGGAATTGTTTTAATGCTGCATTAAGCAGTTACTTACAACTTCCAAATAAAGCCCAGAGGGAGAAAGACATGGAAATGTAGTGCTGATGTGTGGATGGTGTCTAAATTGAAAAAAAATTATTATCTATTGAAATAAAAGGAAAATATGTTAATCTAATCAGGCCTCACAGGAGATACAAATGGAATTATATAACTATATTAATCCAATTCTTAAAAGTCAATTAAATCGATTCCAATTTGCAAGAATATATAAACATCAACATAAACAATTAGTGATTAATTACCTGAGTGAAGGGAAGTGATATAGAACTCCTGAGAAATTAAACTCAATTAACTAAATTAAAAAAAGCCTTTAAATAACAAAAGTTAAAAAAAACAATGAAGAGCAGATTTCTGACTATTTTCCAGACATGAGACATGACTGTGCTGACATAGAAAATCAGTGTTTTCCCTTGATTCTTACAAAACCCCCCTAGATGATATAATCACAGGTTCAACTCTTGTCTCCCAGGACATAAAGAGAAACCAGAGCACATCAAATAAAAGAGTTTAGATTCTGGTAGTGTGATCATGATGTACTCAGATGAGAACATGTGTGACAAACACAGTACGTCCTCTTTCATTTAAAAGGTTTTCCATATGAGGACATAAACATTAAAACAAATTAAAATGACATAAAGTCATAATTTAAGAATGTGGGATTTTTTTTTTGGACTGAAATGGATAATATCTAACTTTGTAAACTTGCATACTTTCTGTGTAAAGTTAAGATGACTTCGTCGTGAATTGGTGCTATTCAAGCAAAGTTAATTAAACTGAATTAGGGAGGGTTATGAGGACCCATCATTCCACAGTGAGAAAGGTTATTCAAAAACTGAAAACATTCTCCAGTCTTTCCGAGAGTGTCAACGTTCAAAATGATGCTCCTAATTAAAGGCTTGTTTGGAAGGGTTTGATAGGCAGCACTTAGGGTTACAAAGATGCATCTGAAAAATCTAAAAGACTTCACGAGATCAATGTAGAGATGAATGATCATAATGCACAGCGTCATTTTTTTAGCAGCTGAAGGTGGTTTTTACAAGCTATTGAATCATTTGGAATACCACAAATGTATTTTGTTGAGTAAAAATTTTAGTGTAAGACGTAATGCCATGTATCATTGCTGATCTTTTTTATTTTTTAAATTATATCATACCATTTAATACCTTAGAATTGAAAGAGAGTGCACTCTCCTATTCACATGCCTGTAGATATATGGAAAAATGAATGAATGAATAAATAAATAAATAAATAAATATGATACTATGCGCATCCATTCAACCCAGAGGCAGCACAATATTAGAGAATGCCTCAACTCAATGCTTCAAGGAAAACTCACTGACTACATGTTACTACGATACTGTACATTTTTGCTATATGATAAACCAGCATTGTTCCCAAAAACCCTTTGCATAACTGGATGGCAAGACCTGTCTTATCTAAAATGTCACAAGACATCCAAAGCAAAGCAACTGCTGTAAAAAACCACAAACAACTGTTAATATTTGATAACAGAGGGAAGCAATGAATTAGTATAATAGAGCAAGTGATGTGAAAGTTGTGTTGTTTACTGTTTCACAATGTAACATCCAATTGTTGCTTATGGACTATAAAGCAGTGGGAACACTAATAGCAATATGTGGTATAGTACTGTTAAAATCTGTAAGAGCAAAACCATTAAATGATAGCTTCTGACAACATGAAAGTCTATGAAAAGCTAAATCTCTGAGAAATGAATAGGACTGGAATGTTTATGCCACTGGTTTGTGATAAATTGTTTCCATTTCCATTGAACATGTACCTGCATTCATCTGCCTTCCCACCAGAGAGACAGGTAAAAAGGAGGCTTCTAAAATTAGATCAATGGAAGCACAACTGGAATTCATAATGTGCATCCGCACCTGCACACAAGTGTGTAGAGAAGCCACGTGGCTGCGGATGTTGCTGTCAGCTCTCACAGAAAGTGCCACCTCAGACGCCGCACAGGGAGCAGCCATATTGGATCTCAGCTCCAGTGTCACCTGACTTTTCTGCTACTTTGCAAGCGTCATCAGTCTGATTCTGTCGGTAGGGGATGTGTGATCTTGACATATAGAGAGGCAGCGTTTTAGACTGGAAATTTATCGTGCAAAAACAATACATACACATTATGTAGAACAGATTTTTAAAAAAAAATAATTTAAATCCTACTGCAAATACAGGTCAAAAGAAACAATATATATACATTTTGCATATATTTTAAATGTGTAAATATTATGGCATTACTTCATCACAGCGTGACATCAACACAGGCGCATCAAGTACGAGGCTGCAGATTCATCTGTCTGCAATTAGACAAGGTCCTGCTGCAGCTGAAGAGTTAAGTGAAATGAATAGCTTCCATCCAGTCAGCTTCTCTGGGATTAGCTCTGCTATTGTTTACTTCACACTCTATCCACACACAGGATCACATGTGAACATATAATTTACTAGAGTGTGTGAAGTAAGTAGGTACACACAGCCAGCATGCACACACAAACAGCAAATACATAATGCCTCAAAGCAAAAATTTAGTCTCCTATCCTGTCTTATTAAAATTAATTTCATCTGGCTTTTTCTTGGATGAAAAAAAGTCACACTATGTGCAAAGACTAACAGCTACAATCATCCCTATGTAACTTGTGTATGGATAGCAAATGAACCTTAAACCACAACTCATTGTAATTTCACTTTACATGCATCCTGCAGATTGTGACATTGCATACCCTTTTAATATTAATTACATCCAACCCTGTAGGTTTTTGAAGTCTAGGGCTGTACACAGAAGAATCCCATGGTCATGAGAGGCAAGGATAATATGTGAAGCATCTTTGGGTTTCTTTTGTAAACAAAGTCTTTGCTATGTCAAGAATGAGGTCACCTTTAGAAAAGCGACAACTCAAGTTGGAGCAGTGAGTGAGTAAGCATTTTACACCTACCTTGCAACCTCTGCATCACATTGGCTATATCCCTGTCAGAGCGTCTGTAGTGTCTGGGTGATGCCATGCCGCTGTCCTGAGGTCAGCGAAGTCACGTCCCAGCTCCTGTGCGTCACCCTTGCAGGACTCTCATGCTCTCATCAGGCATCAGAATGCACTGCAGTAGTTTGGCATTCACACTGACTGAATGATATCAGAACTGAGTCATGTCCAGGTTACTGGGTCTCTCTGTTACAGTAGCAGACTGCAATCCTCACGCGCAGCAAAGCTCCTCCCCTGACAAAAATGATGTAAGTGCATGCTGTATGTGTATGCCAGCATGCATGTGTGTACAGAACATCGCAGAGGACCCCCTCCCTTGCTTGCCTCTGTTAACTCTGCAGACAGGATCACTTCACTGCCACCTGCTGTCCTTGAAAAAGAATTGCTCCTTATGTCACTGAGACATCAGATTCATGGACCTTTCCATACCATATCATTTCCACACACAAGACCAATCTTATTTAGGGGGTCGGTGGAGAGGGGGCTGCTTTTTTAAACATCATGCAAAAATTTGCAGTGAACCCAAAAATGACATTGTAACGTTCCCAGGATTACAGACAAAAGAGTCAATGCGTTATTGACAAGTCAGTGAAAATGTTTATAAACTGGGAATCAAAAACTATACGACTTGAGAGTTGATCTGGTTCCAGTTTATATGGCTTAGTTGACAGATTAATATTTTTTAATGTTAAAATGATGTTAAATGCAATTTATTTACCATAATGTTCAAAGCCAAACTCATTCACCCTCCTACAGAGGTGGAATTTTAGCTTCAGCCAGTCTGCAACCATTACAGGAAGTTAAACAAGCCCTAATTTCCCAAAACTGATTTATCTGGAATAAAACTGCCTGAAGTAATGGTGCATGAATAATGGAATAATGGAAAAACTTCTGCTAAAATGAAGCAATATTTAACATTTAAAAATAAAAAAATAAAATAAAAAAAACTGGATGGTTGCTCTTAATAATTCGTGCAGGCAATGAAGTTAAATGGTGAACGCAGGCGCTTGTTGAGTGGTGGATGTGAATATGTGTACTCTGCATAAACATAGACATATTAAGAGCCCACCTTAACTGTGGAGTTCCTCTTATTGCAAATCTAACACAAGTTTTTTTTAAATAAATAAATCTATGACCATCAGTGTTGTGTGTAACTTGCATATCTGGGAAATACTAGTGTTTCAAGCAAACACGCAGAATTCTCAACAATCTGCCTGAGAAACATGAACAATGTAAGCTAACAAAAGGACTTTTATGTGAATGTTTTATGTGAAACCGTTAGGTTAGGTTGCTCCACAATTTATAGCTTATTGAGCAACTCCATGCATTATCGAATGACATCACCACCACAGTGTAGCCTCTGCTTTTCATGTTAAAGGGCAATTGTTACATTTCACAAATCACCTGGAAATTACATCTTTTTTTTCTTCGATTCATAGTAGATTTATCCTTGAAGGTTTAAAATCACACCAATTACAACTTATGTAGCTGAGATAGAAAAAATAAAATAAAAACATTACATGTAAACAATCAGTGACATAATCAAAAAATGTCTCTACCGGTAAACATCTCTCAAATCTACAACATCCAAAACATCTGCTTCACAACAGATCAATGCTACTCTTTACAACGCAGGAGGGACGTGTGATGAACCACCAGGCTCTGAGCACTTAGCGCGACGTGTAATCCCATTAGAAAAGACCTTTCATCATCATCTCTGGAGAGTTCTTAGCAGAGCTAAAAGAGCAGCTACAGTATTCAGGCCCACATTATTGAATAAAGGGAGACAGAAGCACAGGTATACATTTAAAAAACACACACACACACGCACACGATTATGAATGATTGCTGTTTGCAGATTCTGCAGTTTGGAAGCAAACTAGAATGGCAGCAGATGAGTCTGAAGGACTTAAAGGGTAGGAGGGGAAAGAGAGCGGGTCAAATTCTGATTTTGAAGCCGTCTTTTCACTTCCTTGTAACAGAGTAAATATTATATTGAATACATACAGAGGGAAACCATGCTTAGTCATAGTTATGTCAGAGAATGAAATTTTTAGAAATCACAAAACATGAAATCCTCACTTGGACAAAAATAAAAAGCAATGAACCAGGCAACCAATAAAAAAAAATAAAAAAATTTACTCATGTTTCTCCATATTGTCACATGAAAATGACAGTGAATATAACAAAAATGAAACTACTACCACAAAACCAATGAAAACTTTAACCCCCATTCTGCAACCACTGTATCAGCACTTAATCCTAATAAATGTACATGTCAGAGTCAGTTGTTTGAATGGCCTGTGTTTTCAAATGTTACAGGATTGGCTGAGTGCTCTGCAGCAGGAGAGGACTGCTGATTCCTACATTTTTATACAGCTTGGCTTGAGGTGACCTCTACTGTTCAGAGTCCCTCAGGACCAAACAGATTCAGCAAAAGACTGAGCAAACAATACTGCAGCAGAAGAGAGCACCGAAGAGAGGCAACATGCACAGGTCAATAGAAAATCTTCTGGTAGTTGCAAGCACCTACCCTTTTAAGCTCCCTTTTCTTATCTAATGATTACACAGGCAGACAGCTGGGACCAAGAGCACAAGGGTGGTAATCTCTTTCATGTATATTCAGCACTTTCTTTGAAATCTTATTGGAAAGTTTCTTTACTGCTTGCATGTCAAAATCAACGGAAGCAAAGAGAAAAATGCTGTTGTGCAAAACTATTTTATGTCCTAAAAAATGATAAGCTGAATAAGCTACAAAATCAGGTACGAAATATGATTTTTACAATAACAAAGGACGTTTGCGTAGAACTGCAGCTTCATCTTCCAACAGACTTCTGACAGACAGTACAATAATGTTGAGGTTATTCAACATGTGCAAATCTAATTTTGACAACATTGCATCCTCAGTGCAGCCAAAATGTCTGGCACCTCCCTGATATTTAGTGCTTTAGTGCTTGTCTGAGAAGAGGACCTCTGTTGGGAACCATTTCCATTATTTATCAAGCTACTAAGGAATATGTGATAGCAGAATTGTGGGATGACTTCTGTATGTTATTATAATGAGTATGTGTAGCCAAGACATTACTCTGCATCCTGTATTATGAAGAAACAACAGAACTGTAAACTGAAGATGTTACGTTGGTAGTAGGGGAAGTAACCCTATTTAGCTTACCTGGGTGATTGTTGCAGTCTTTATTTTTTCCCCCAACTCAATTTAAAATGGACTAGTTCATGTTTTCTCTTGGATATAATCTGCTCTGTGTAACTTTCACATCACATGAAGACATCTGCTATATACAACAGTATGAGTATTACTTGGAGTATTTCTCCACCTAGTGGTCAAAGAGGGAATAAGATAAGCACTGGTATTCTCCGATGGTTTGCATTTTATTCTAACCAGCACAATCGTAAATAAAAAACAGTGTTACAAACTTACACATAAAAATGCAATCAATTATAGCCATTTTTTCTCTTTTTATATAATAATGGTATCTTCATTTTTATTGAATAGAGACATTATGAAGGACTACATTCTGCATTGCAATTTCTCATCTCTATGCTCACTTCTATTATAACAAAACCACAGACTTAAAGCCATAAAGCTCAAAGAATGCCTCCTCCACCTATGAAAAGAATGGCAGCCTCCAGTTTCTCCACAACAGAACACAATGGTCACACATACCACGTTGAACAGAGTAATGGATGCCTGTAGGTTATTTTGAACAGGTTTTATAGCAAAGCCAACAATTAAAGGAAGTTCAAACTATTGTCCGGCTATTCTTTCTCTCTCATTGCCATTAGGACGGTTGAACTTTATCAGCTTCTTAATATAAAACACTCAATATTTCACAGTGCTTTACGTAATTGGTTAATTCAAACTATGCTTACAAGGAAATTAAGATGAAGAATCAGTTCTAGACAATTGTATCGTATCTGACTGCATTTTTGTTTTCGATTTGATTACTTGATTGTTGGATCAATGAGGAGTTAGATGTGAGGGGATTAATTTTCCCTTTATTCAAATTTGTAGGCCTGGGGGCGGAGGAATGTTGGTGTTTTACTCCAAAATTTGCTATGCTTTTCTGTCTTATCAAACTACGATGTTTTTACTGGAGCACTCCAGCCGAGAAAAGACCAGACGTTCAATCCAGGCACCACTGACCTGGCAGACGCTGCGGAAAGAGTGAGCTTACTAACAAAAAGACTGGAATTCAGGCAGATATGCACAAACTCTCAGGCTGTTTGAAATGCAGCAGAACGGTCTCACTTTTTGCATCACTACAACTGTTATTATCATATAACTGTTAGTATTAAAAGCATACACAAAATCACTAACATCTATTCTAGCTATAGATTTCTGTTCAACACCCATCAAAGCTCAGAACAGTTGTTTCTCCTTCAGTGTCTCTGGTGTAAGATACAAATATAGGACTAAAATAAAGAAAAATATTGATGAATGCCTAGGAATGTCTTACAGTAATTGTAAAGTGGTTCACTCTTATGCTACTGTTGTGATAACTTTTTGCATTAATCAACCTGAAGGAAATGATGGGAGAGGAAGTGATAGCAGAAACACCCTGTCTTGCCACCTTCAGGATCTCTGTCCTGGATAGATAAGCCACTCCTGTTGCTAATTTCAAGCAGAAAAGCAGGAAATGTGACAGTGTAGTTTTCCGCTTCCATAAACATGATGACTGCCAGAGTTTGCCGTCAGTCCTGTGTGCTTCTGGGCTGAGTCTCCCTCGGAGAGAACCCAACGTACTGACAGAGAAAGTGAGCAAGTGGGAGAAAGTAAGGAAACAGGAAAGAGACAACACAAAAAACAGATAGACAGGAAAACCCATCGGAAGAAAGGAAAGAGAGAAGAACTGACAGAGGAGAAGGGAGGGAAGAAGGGTAAAAGACAAGGCAAACGGACTATTAGTGTTTCTTCTTGTCATGGCTGAGAACAATACAAATCTCTTTCTGGACATGCTGCAGTCCTTCGATGCTGGTGAGTTGTTTTTTTTGTTTGTTTATCTTAAACTTTTCTTTCCCTTCAGCTAGTCTTTTTGATGTGGTCACTCTTTTTTGCGCCATTTTCCCTCAGGAATTTTGAGCTCAAATCAGACGCTAATCACCGCTGAGATTGATGCAATATGTGTAACCGGTTCTTTCTCAACAGCAAATACAGAAACACGGTTTTTTACTGAAAGAAAACTTTATATGATTTCTATGAATACACACTCCAAACCCACAAGCATTAGATACGTATTCTTGGCATTCCCCCCCAAGTTTTCCCAAATGTAATTTCCAGATGATGTTGGATCCGTGTCCTCTTTCCCCTTTCTGCAAATTAGAGGGGGAAAGTGTTGAAGTCTGAGCCAGTAGCAACGCGGCCCATTTCAATACTTAAATGGAATAAAAGGAAAGTGGTTTGTTCTTTTTTTTACTGAAGTAAATCCAATGAGATTAATCTTATCCATTGCACTCTCTCCTTTCTCTCAAGTGTGCCAATGTTGACATTGTTTGCTCTAAGGAACAAGAAATCTGTGCCTTTGTTGTGGGAATAAAATGCCTAGTCTCCAGAAGACTCACTCTTGTAAACAAGAAACAGGAAAGTCTATAATTATATTTGTCAAGACACAACATCTTGCAATACACTGCAAGCAATCCTCCTTTTGCTTTTTGTTTGCTTGTTTAAATCTTATTAGGGAAAGTGAATTCAGATATACTACAACAGCATAACTATTTTTGAAGACTTGCTCCTTATAAGCAAATGAGACAAAGAGGTAAAAAAATTAGACAATGTGGAATATGTTTGTGAGATATTGATAATGCAGCACAGAAATTAAAACACCTTTTTCATGATACATCTCTCTTCACAGTCCCTCTCATTGTAGCCTTTTGTGTGTCCATGGCTGTGGGTCTGCTTTTGGGCGCCCTGATTTATGTGATCTTGACATGGATGTCGCGACGCAAGGGAGGTTCTGCAAGCATCACCCGTCGGCCACCCCGCCACTTTCTTAATTCCTCTCGCAACCGTCCAGGATTTAACCGTAACAGCAGCTACGATCGACGGAGCAACAACAGTTTAGTAAGCGCTGCTTTCACTTTTCACCGACAGACTTCTTCCCCGGATCACCTCGACCCACTGGGTCACAAATCCAGCTTCAGGGCCTCCACCTTCCACCCTCTCCTCCAGTGCAGCCAAATTGCAAGGGAGGCTGAGGAGGGGAGCCAGACAACACTGCCTCGTACACCCACGCTGACTACGTCAGCTGGATCAGCTCAACCAGCACAGCCGACTGCCACCCCACCAAGACCTGAATCGTTTTGGGGGAACAACGGTCTGAGGGGTTTCAGCACTACACATACCCCACCTCCAGCTTATGAGAGCATCATTAGGGCCTATCAGGAAACATGTACCTGAGAAGGAAGAGCACCTATAGAAATGAGCCCTGGGATGTAAATGGATACTGATAGATAGGCCTACAGTCCTGATCAGTCTGTTTCAGCATTTGCCTTTCAACAATGTATATTTCTAAAAAATATTTAAGAAATATATTAAACTGATTTAAAAAATAAATAAATAAATGTAAAACCTATTTCACATGAGAATGTGAAGTTTGTATTTAAAAGTGACTGACTATTGCATATGTACATGCAAGATCGTTTAAATTTTAGCAGCAAACCATATATGAAAATGTATGCTGTTGTTTAGGTCTTTATGGAAGGTGAAACGTATGCTTCATCTCTACAAGTCACATAAGAACTGTTCAAAAAAAGAAAAGAGAAAGTTTTTTTATATGTGAAATCATAAAAGGAGAGTCTGAAGTTTAAAAAAAAATCTATGCAAAAATGATGAAGCTTGGGTTATACTGACCTAATCATGTTTATTGTCTTGTTTGTGCTGCCTCACGGGTTTTTATAGAGCTGAACTGAGTGGATGTGTGTGGAATTAAAAATAAATTGTGTTTGCATGAAGAGTATGCATGGACATGACAGGAAAAGATACTAAGAGGTAGTGTTAGGTTTAAGAAATTTTAGTATATATTAAATGTTTTGAATGTAATTTACAGAACTCTCAATGCTCTTAAGTTAATGCGATAAAAGCAAAAATTAAAAGTTTTCCATGCATCCATGTATATGTTGTGGTCTGTAACGTATAGAAGATATGTGCAGGAAAACATAACTTGAGTCATATAAAAATATGTGATTTTTGGTGAGATGTTATAGTTTTGTTTTTTTTTCTGAAATGAAACCATGTAAAATATTTAGCAGGAGATTCTAGTCTTTGGTGCAGCTTGGATGGACCTGGTGGAGACCTGGAATCAGTCTACAACCTCCATTCCCTCTGAAATTAAAGAATTAGACATATAGATAGATAGATAGATAGATAGATAGATAGATAGATAGATAGATAGATAGATAGATAGATAGATAGATAAGATACAAGAACAGACAGACAGACAGATAGATAAAACATGGCATGAATGGATGTGATAGATAGATAAAGATAGATAGATAAGCAGGGCATGAATGGATGTGCTTACCAATAATTACTTTCCACTTTTGGTATAACAATATAAACATTTGCATAACAGTGTAACTAAATTTAACCCTTCTCTGAGTAAAACAAATTCAAAAGCCTCTCAAGTTTAATATCTGCTGGTTAGGGTTAGGATTATTAAGTAAAATATTTCCTAAAACACAAGACAGCGAAGACAAATTTTGAATTGGACCTCTCATCCGAGATAATCCCGATTTACTGTCGATGACGCATTATTTGTGAGACCGTTGTGTCTATGAACACCGGCTGTTGTCGCGGAGGACATTATCGTAGTTTTTTTTTTTTTTTTAATATTATTTTAATTTGTCTTTCGATAAATGAGGTAATTTAACTATTCAGTAAACGCAATAAATCCGTAAATCTGTACAGGTTCATCTTTCCTACCAGTCTTATTCACCTGAGTCTGAGCCGTAGAAGTTAAACGTTAGCCCAAAGCTAGTTTTAGCTTCTTTGACGTTAAAACCTCAACAAATGTGACAGACATTCTGTAGAACCTTTTTTATTAAATGAACGACAGGACTTCGCTGACTGACAGTAAGTCTAACGGCAGCTATGACATTTGTTATTTAATTGACATAATTAATTACGTTGGCTAACGTTAGCTACAAGACTTGTGAGATGTTTTACAGACGTTACGAAACTGTTAACCGTCAAATTCGAAGTTCTGGGATCGTGCTATGACCAAACCTGGCCAAGACATTTACCTTTAATTCTCGTGATTAAACTGTCACGATGACTAAATCCCTGGTGTGGTAGATAACTTGGAAGTGCTCACTAAGTTTGTCCTTTGGTGGTCTGATTAACGTCTAGACACAGAAGAGGATGTCTGTTGCTGCTCTGCGTTTGATCCCTTGTCGGAGATTGAGCACAGCTGGACCGCCTGGTGTGAACAAAGTACTCCAATGGAAAGATTTAAGTAAGTTATAAGACACAATAGCCCTACCAGAGCACGATTTTACTCTCGGTGACCTTGTAGACTCAACTACGGGACATTAAAACATCCTGTGTAAAATGTTAAGGAAAACAGTAGGCAGTGATATGCAAGTCGTTTAACCCTGTATTTAATCACATATGGTAGGACAGCATACTGAACTTTGATGCTGAGAAAATTAAAATAAGAAGTACTTTTGTGAATCACATTTTTTTCTTGAAAGAGAAACGTGATACATTTTCCTAATTTTTTCCCTAAAAAAGTTCATACAATTCCCTGAATCAGTACAACTCACTTTTTGAACATGTTTTACAAAACTGTCATACTATGTATACAGAGAATCTTTTAAAGATTCTATCCAGAGTGAATAATGAAATTTGAAAGTTATTTGTAACTTTATGATAACTTCATTTTAAGTGGCTTTAATCAAACCATAAGTGTTTTTTTAAGTGGTGAAACCCTCCACATCTTTACTTCCCCATTCTGAACTCTGAAACATTTCTCTAAATTCCCATGTACAATTTCATATGATTTTAAATTGTTTTCAAATTGTTGCAATATGATTTTCACAATTTAGATATCTTTGGAAATGTATTTGGAATCAAGTTAAACTCTAAATGGATTATATCTTTGTGTGAGAAAATCCTAAATCTCCCCCATAAATCTCTCTTCCGGTGGAATTTAGGGAAAGTTGCAAAAGTCACTGGTGCAGTTGTGTTTGGGTAAGTTACCATAGTAAAATGCAGATTTGAATCCTTGACTTGCCGTTAACCACATTTGATTAATGTAGTCTTTGTACCAGAACTGTCAACTATCCTCTCCACAGGGGCTGTCTTTTTATTACCTATGAGGTGGTGGCCTTGGATAAAGCTGTGACCATTGACACTAGCGCAATCCTTAAGGAGAAATACAAGTCTTACATCTATCTGAAGGCCACTCCCTCTGCTGAAAAAGAGAAACTAACCGCAGGTAATGGATTGCCATTCATTACGTTTTTCATGGCCAAAATTCATTTTAAACTATGAATAATATATTTTTTAAAGGGTTCAGATATACTGCTGTTGGGCACTTCCCCGTTTTCAATTCTAACATTGTACATATTTTAAATGTAGAATGAATCCGGTTTCTTGTCACGTCTTAAAATAAACTGTGCCATTATTTATTTCACAAAAATCAAGCTAAATATCTCAAAGTGTGTGCAAAACTAGTTACATCCTTATTCAGCAGGCACAAGATGGTTATCAGTCAGTTACTGCTGGCCAAGTCCACTTTGTTCATTGAGTATGTGTGAGCACCTCTATAAAAGCTTAGGTTTTTTTTTTTGTTTGTTTGTTTGTTTTGCCTTTAGCATACTGCTGGTTTGGAGCATTCAGAAGTATCTTAAACACAATGCCAAAGCGGAATGACCTCAGCAGTGATCCTTTAAAAGCTATTTTTGCTTTCCATCAGTCTGTGAAGGACATTTCCAAAAAAAAAAAGTTGTCATGAATTTTACAGAAAAAACAATTTTTAAAAATTGGAAAACATTCATAGTTTCCCATCTTCCAGGAGTGGACATATGTTGACACATTTACTCCGAGGTCAGACGGTGCAAAACTGAGAGAATTTGGAGTAGAAGAAAAAAAATAGCTATTGTTCATTTCAGACTCTGTTTCCCTCAGTTAATATGCCAAATTTTGAATGGTAGTCTTGTACTTTTGAAAAGTACATTAGAAAAAAAACTGAACATGAGTGGCTTGTTTGGCAGTGAGGCTTGGTTTAGCAAGGATGGAAAAAAACACAGGTGTGTGGAACAATTGAACAAGACCAAACTAAAATTTTTTGGTAATAATACACAATTGGCTAAAATCAAACACATCATAAAGACTGTGAAGCTAGGTGGTCGAAGGGTTATGACTCAGGGTTATTTTGCAGCCACAGCACCTGGACACTTTACAGTCCTAGAGTTGAGCAAAGACTGTTCAGTCAACCAAAAGACTCTGGAGTAAAGTGGGATGCCATTCATCCAACAGCTAAAGTTTGTCTGTAACTGGACCTTAAGAAAGCTTAGCATAAACAAATGTCCAAAAGGCTCAATGAAGTTATGCAGAATTGTAAAGAAGACTGGGATGAAATTTCTCTAAAATAAAGTGAGAAACAAGACTGATAACTTCACACACAAAACAATTATATAAAGTTCTTGCTGTTAAGTGTTTCTAAGTTACTGAAATGTGTGGTATACTAATTTTTTCACATCCTACTTCTTCATTTTGGCTGAGTTTTTGTTGACTACCACAGTGTATTATGTCATGTCCTGTGCAATTTTAGTTGTTTTTATCTATCTTGAGTACCTGGTTAAGAGCAAGATCTTTTTTTCCCATTATGTCCTCATGCATTAAACCTTTGAACTGAAAGAGGATTTTATTTTTACATGTCTGTATGCAGGCAGCACGGTGGCTTAGTGGTCAGCACTGTTGCCTCACAGCAAGAAGGTTCCTGGTTCAAGCCTCCACAGGGGCC
>JBAMYA010000017.1:5964137-5997780 GCA_037176975.1 Arrhamphus sclerolepis
TATATATACACACACTATATACTGAAAATCACAAGAATATTTTATATTTGGAGCACAAGTTTCACGTTTTGATGGCTTTCTTGTTTCATGAGATGTATATAGTCGTAGTATAAGATTCCAGTTCTTTATGAATTCATTATCTTGCATTTGTGTATATGACATCGCTCCATTAGAATAATAAGGTTGCAAAGAAAAAAAGTACCCTCCAGTTCCTTCTCATAATTAGTGAAGCCAAATAAGACATGCTGTATGTATAATGAAAAAGCATCATGGATGTTATCCAAAATTAATCAACAACTACTTCTACTAAACCTCTAGTGTGTTCGCAAGTCTAAAAAGGTGGAGAACAGTCTCTGGATGTATGTTACAGAAAGTGCATGTGACATCAATGTCCTCCTAGAATTTGACTTAAAAAAAGACTTAGAGGGATAACAGTGATGAATAACCTTAAATGAAATCTCTTTAACTTTGTTGATTAGCATAAATTTGCTAGAAAGACTCCATGTCTCGGTCCAACAAATGTCTTGGGCATATTTATTCCAAAATGGTAATGCATATGGCACAGAGATACAACGTTGTAGGAATAATTTGTGTACATTTCTATAATTTTTTTATAAGGAGTGAAACAAACTCTTGAATGCACATTCTGTCACCATTTCACAACCACAGACATAGTATATATAGACATAATATACGTATACTATGTCTATCTTCACAACTGAATGACACCTGCACAAGGAAGTTTCGCGCATGCTTAGCAGAGCGACCCCTCCACGTCAACGTTGATTTGATTTTGAAGTCTTATTTTACATATATTTATCTATTTATCTTTGCTTATTGCTTAAAAGAGAAGAAAAAACGTTTCACAATAGAACACGTTTGCTTTTAGCAGTCTGAGGTCACTGTTGTGTTTAAATTATTGTTAACAAGTGTACACGACTTCATTTATTTTGTTTGTCTTTCACCACACTGCCATTATTAGCTTTATATATATATTTTATTGTCTTTATATCGTTTCATGTTTTACTTATCTCCAAAGACTCTTCCTTTTGTGCTACATATAGGCCTATGATAGCCTGATGTTATGTCTATCTATTCAAAATCCTCAGTAAACGACCACTGAGCATCTTCCACTGCTTTCATTTCCCACCATAAAGGGGCCTATTACACGAGACAACTGCCTTTGAACGCAGGGTTCCAATTCAGTTCATTATCAATACAGCCTTTGAATGGGTAAGTGAAAAACATATGTTTACCTATAAAAGCGATCATCCCGGTAAGGTGTCAGATCCTCCCGAAGCTCGTTGTAGGCCTCTTGTATTTTCCTACAGAAGTATTTCAGCTCGCTGTATAGAGGGTTTTCCAAGCCGGACGAGTAGTCGGCGTCCATCGCTACACCGAGCCGCCTGACAGCTCAAAATGGCGATGAGGAAACGATCCCCGACCTTCAGTGAACAAAACGCAGATGCATCTGTATTGTTACGACATTTAATTGAAAGTGCAGCCAAAGCTGTTTTATTTGTGTCGTTTGAGAGAGAGGGGGGTGGAAACACGCCCAACACACAGGAGGGTCACGTGATCTCAGTTCAGCACCACGGACAGAGGCAGAGCAGTGTGGTTACTCAAGTTTCTTTGGTCATGATAAATCAATAGACTGGCGCGATAAATGGGATACAGTGGTAATTTGAGTTACGAGTTTAATTCGTTCTGCGACAGAGCTCGTCAGTCAAATTGCTCCTGTGCCAAATCAATTTTCCTAATTGAAATTAATGGAAATGCCATTAATCCGTTTTATTCCCCCAAACAGACACACAAATTTTTATTTTAAATTTATTTATAAATAACAAACATTGTATAGGAACATAAAAAAACGTAACCATCTTTACTTATTTTGGCTTTTTCGCTGCGTTTTCCCTCATTTTTATCCATAGCGCATTTCAAAAAACCTGTCCAAAGAGGTTTGTTTAATCCTGCATTTCATAATGTTACGGAAATGAGCGAGGCAAATGTCATCATATAACGCAGCCGCACGACCAGTTGCATTTTTTTCAGGGTGTTTCTTTTCAATGAACTCTGAAAGTCTATCCCACATTTCCAACACTTCCTTTATCTCACTTGTAGCGATAACCTCCTTCACGTCGTGCTCCTTCTCGCTTCCAATGTCATGCAAAACCTCCGTATGCTGCTGCGTCTGAAGCTCCTTTAACTCCTCTGTTGTCAGGTCCTCGGAGTTCTCCTCGATGAGCTCGTTCACATCTCCTTCATCCACCTCCGAGCCCATGGACCTTCCAAGGGACAAAATCTCATCCACCACT
Organism: Arrhamphus sclerolepis; assembly: GCA_037176975.1. NCBI lineage: Eukaryota > Metazoa > Chordata > Actinopteri > Beloniformes > Hemiramphidae > Arrhamphus > Arrhamphus sclerolepis. The sequence continues at coordinate 5,966,453 of JBAMYA010000017.1, forward strand.
GCCACTTCGGGCTCGAATCCCTCGAAGTCCGTTTCGGACACAACATCTGGCCATATTGATAATTCTGAGGCATATTACAATGTTACAATGGTCCTTCCAGAACTCTCGAAGGGTGATGTTTGTGTTCTCTGTCCCATCAAAGCAGCGGCGGAACAGGTGTTTGGTAAAAAGCTTCTTGAAGTTTGAAATCACCTGCTGTTCCATGGGCCGCATGGGTGGTGTTGGTAAAGAACCGTAATAAACGAGAACTCGTCGAGGATGTTCTGTTTCAGGTTTGGTGGGTGAGCAGATGCATTATCCTGGATGAGAAGGGCTTGCTGGGATTATTTTCCTGGAGATACTTCTTAACGGCAGGACCAAAGACCAGATTTATCCACTCCACTCTCCACAGAACCTCTAATTTTTCTTTTACGATCTTATGCACTTAAACGCTCTGGGGTTTTTCGAATCATATACGAGCAGCGGGTTGACTTTGCAGGAGCAACTCGCATTGGCGCACAGTAAAAGGGTCATGGGTTTGTGGACACCTGTAGCGCCAAAGTAGTTATCACCCCGCCAGGATTCGTTTCCCCTGACGCGGGAGCGCGCATTTACTCTGTGCAGCTCTCTTCGCAGCTCTTGCAAACGATTTCCTCCTACTTACAACCAAAAACAGAGTATTTTCTACAAAAACGGTGTCCAATAACGCTGTAAGAACTTTACGACTCCTCCACTCTCAAGATAGCCTATTTTGCGATGATTTTCACTCGTCTTCCAGTTCAATTAATCTGTTCGACATTAAAAACTGAAAAGAAATCTATGAACTGTACTCTCTTTTGTTACTTATGTTGAACATGGTGATGTTTACGTTGGTTTGGTTTGTTTTATGATAAATAAAATCCAAGCTCCAAGGTTCATGTTTTTTCTTCAATGTTTGAGTAAATAGCCTATTTTTGATGATTCATCAGTCAGCCCGCCAGAAATTGTATCCTCTCTTTATAGCTGGTATTGCATCCTACCATTACCTCATTTGTCTACAAAGATACCTACGCAAATTACTGCAGTAAGTCTGAGGAAGTTTTGTCTTTAGCCTATTTAGTGGAGCTACATAGAGGACACAGATTCTGGCAGCCAGCATTTCTCAGCCTGCAAGTGTTGTGCCGAAAAGTGCATCTCCAGTCGGGAGCGCGTATGTAGCAAAAAAAAAAAAAAAGTGTCCCCTTGAGCCTAAACTACACTACTCTACTATTGTTACGTTGTGCGTGCGGAAATAGGTGCTCTCAATAACAAACCAAGAGTAAAAGCCATCACCAGCATAAACTGTGAGCAGTGATAACCGACACGTCTCAGTGTTTTGATCAGTTAGTCCCAGTACATTTTAGTCACGGCCCTTACTTTCGAATATTTGTAGTGCAATAATATAATAAAAGGTGAAAGAGAGCCTAAACTGTAAAACTGTCGGATTGTCATAAGTCTACCTACATGTATTAGTCATCTAGCCTTCATGAAGAAATGAGAAAAAGGTATTTAACTGAGTGCTAATCCATTCTATAGGCTACAGCACAAATTTCTTGTTTATATTAACTGTAACTTTATTGGATGAATGTAATAATCCACACCTGAAATGGTTTTTCACAACACATCTATGAAACGTTTGTGTAGCCTATAACACTCGTCCATAAGTGATCTGCTTAAAGACACACGATCAAAAGTCTATTTTTAAAGATGTATAATATAATTATTATTTTTGCAATGCGCGCTCCCGTGAATGGGAACGCACTTCCAAGCAAAACACCTGCATCACTCGCCACGGCAGCTAGTGGCGGCGTGCCTGAAGCTTAAATATCTCCTAACTGAAATTTATGCTCGCAAATCAAAGCAAAATAAATAAATAAATAAATTGACGGAATGCAACAGCTTATATCTCAAAACACTCGTATGTTAGGGAACTCGTATCTCAAGGTACCACTGTATTTATGTATTAATGATAAAAGGTACATTATGTGATATCATAGTATATTAACGATTGGACTTGGAAGTATTTTCATTGCAGTAAAAGACAACCTGACAAAAAGGTACAGGGACTCCAACCCACAAGTCCCCGATGACCTGTTGACATCTGAGTACCAGACACTCCAGGACATCCTCTGACCAGAGTCCTTTTGGTTACACAAGAAGGATAATGTGCAAAGTGCAAAAATGTATGTCAACGAAAATTTGATGAAACAAGACTCAGGGGAATGTAGCATTTCCTTCTGAAACAATATTTTATTCAAAAGATGTGTGACATATGCAGTTATGAAATAATTTACATGGCATGCCTTACTATCCTCCACTATAAACGTTCAGTCACCAAATCACTCAGGTTTTTTTTTCAAGTTTTTTTTTTTTTGTCATTTATGTCTACATCTACAAATACAAAGCACATATCTTTTCTAACGAAAAGCCAGATCCTACAATATCTACAACTGATCATTATTAGTTTAAAGTGAATCCTTAACCAAGTCCACCGGCGATGCTGAACTTGAACTCTGGTTTTCACTAGTGAACTCGTGAATGATGCATATGTGTAGAAGCCATGACCATACAAGACTGAAGGTAAAAGATTTAACACTGATGGGATTGGTAGACTGCACAGCTGAATACAGACACACCTTGACTTGACACATACACTCTACGTAACTAGTTTACCAATTACATCAAACTGGGCACTTGCACATTCACATCTTATCCATTCATAGCAAATTTCACATTACACTGAAAATTTGCTTGTCCCCATCCCAGGCCCCCCATTTCCATCTTACAACTTGGATTACATTTTCAACAAATTTATCAACACAAAGAAATGTTCGGAAAACTCCACAATATACATTATGTGTACATAATTTATCTCAGGAAATCTCATAAATAAAATGTACAGACCAGCATATGTGATACTGAACTATCAAATTGTGGCCTAAAGTAAAAGAAAGAAAGACAGATTTAATATTGCACAACTAACAAAATAGTATATTCTTAATGACTTGTTCATGTTCTTGTCAGTTTCAGGATCTTAAGCATCTTTTCTAGTTCCCACCCCTATAAACCACCACTGACAGATGTGCATCTTGTTGTGATGTGAAAAGATCTCTCTAATGAACTGACTAATCTTATCATTTAAGACCAACACCAATGGGCCAAATTGATATCTTTCTCTGATGAAGTTACAGGTCTCTCTAGGCTCAATTTTTCTACTTTAAAAAGTACAAAATGCGCACTTTTGGCACATATCTTTAAGGTTAGAATATCATGACTACCCATTTTTTTTAAAGCCTCAGATTCCAAACAAATACTATTGCAAATATTTGTAGTGTGCCTTGTAATGCACTACTGCCCGTGCTGCTTTCTAGGTGCCTTTTAAGTTTAAATAGCGTCAGTGCCTAAAACAAAAATAAAATAATTTCAGATTTCAGTCAGCTAATTGGACAGATTTAAAAAAAGAGAAAAAGAAAAAGCTTCATTCTTCACTGGAGGTGTAAAAGACTGAGTGACAATGAATTCAGTTTAACTGTTACTTTGTGGCTGTCGCTGTTGACCTTAACAGTCCTACAGCTTGACACCACACCTGAAAATAAACACAGTGGAGACAGGCATAAACAAAAGTCACCTAAGTCTCTTTACAACATTTACATATGATTGATTCATTTACATGACTTCCAAGAAGAGTATGAAATGGCATAGATGAAATTACAAAAATATTTCCTGTACCATGCTTACATCTTAAGTGGGTTTTTAAGAGAAGGGACAGCCCCCCCAACTACATGCTCACTTCACAGAAGTGACAGTAGGTGACAAATCACTTCATGCAAAAGGTCAAGTTGTTCAGTCTAGGCCTTGGCAATGTCTTTGGCGCCCATGTCACCATACGTAGATAATTAAATCAGAATAGAATATCTCAGCCAAAGCTATTCTATAAACGACTCCCACCTGAATTATCCAAATACACAGCAATATTTAAATTCAATCACCCAAATAAAGCAGGTAAGAAAACTGATGACAGGGTACAAGGATTGTGTATCACCAACAATGACAATGTAAATCTGAATAATAAACAACATGCACGTATAAATTAATTCATGTAGCAGAAAAACATTTCCTCTTCCTTCAAACGCCGATGTTGTAAAGCCTACAGTTCACCTCAGCTATTTTTTTCCACTCCTTTAACTTCTTAAATTTTCAACAGTGGGAAATTTTCCAAACTGTGAAAAGTCTTAACTCTTAGTAGTGCCCCTAAATGATGCATATATCAAAGCTTCAATTCCAGCCATGGCAGACTGAGATAGTAACAAAAGGAATGGCAGAGAGCTAAAACAAAAAGACCCTCCTAACCTTCACCATGTAGTCATTTAACAAAATCCTAAAGTCAAAAACAGTTTAATAAAGTGGTAATGTTTCACTAAAGTTTTGTACAGCAATGGATTTCAGTGCCCAGTAGTACCTATGTGCTCTGGGAAAAGTAACTTCAACCTCCAGAGTGTGGTTTTCAAGTATTACTGCTGCTTCTATTGAAAAACTGCATCTTGGCAATCCCTATCTCCATTAACCAATCAGTAACATGACTGTAAGCTTCTTCTTTCATCTGGAGCAGCATTTATTTGCATGATGATTACCCAAGCTCAGCTCTTTGGCCCTACATGTTATCCAAGGTGCCACTGACTGCCAAACAGCAGATTTGACAGCATTCTTGACATATGTAGTCATTGCACCATATATAGTGGCAGCATCATGTAGTGCATTGAGAGTGTATTTCTCTCTATAGCCGGGGCTGATTTCATTCTTTTCACCAAAATCCACTCCTAAAAGTTCTCAAATTTTCAAATGAAAAACAGGTGCCCCCTTCGGCCGAGATTAATCCCAGATATAACTCAGGGTGGGTGGGGAAGGAGCATCTCATTTGAGGCGTTGAGTGACATTTGCCAAAGCCACCGCAAATGCCTGGACAGCAGAAAAGGGATACTGGAAGTCTAGGATGTAGGCATTTCCATCAATCCTACCAAATTGCATCACCTGTGAAGAAAGCACAAAATAAGATTTTTACAGGCTAAGAAGGTACTTCCATTTTCCTCATTTTGTTTTATTTTAATTTTTAAAGAATAATCTTTCAATAACTGTAAAGATAGTTCCGGCTTGAAAACATGGAAGTGAGTGAAGTGAGGGTCCTACCTGTCTGCCCTCCAGTTCAATTTGAAAGTTCTTGGCTGACTCCTGTGTGACACGTCCACCAAAATCCAGCTGGTAGACCTGGGTTGCTTCATTCCAAAGTGGCTGCTTGTTGGCCATTACATAAACAAACCCTTGGCTGCCCAGTCCTCTGTCTTCTTTCTCACTGGCTTTTCGACATTTGATGTCATCCAGCTCATTGGGAGCCCGAGGGTTCCTTTTATTCTTCCAACCCTTCTTGCCACTCTGGCATTGATTAAGAAGCTCATCACCACTGATGAATAGTTCTGGTTCACTTTCTGAACTATCTTGGAACTCACTATTGGCAGTGGCCTTACTCAACTTCTTAGCCTTCAACTGTTGCTCTTTCTGTCCCTTCAGCTTCTTCTTGTCCCTTCCTCCCAGGCGTGGACTGGAGATGAGCGAGTTGAAATCACCCAGAGCTCTGCCCTCTTTTTTTGATTTGCTCCCTTCAGCCAGCTGTGACACGCTAGCCTCTTCAGCTCGACCATCCATTCGCTTACGGTTCTTTTTGCTGAACTTCTCAGACCTCTGTGGTACAGGGCTCTCTGTCAAAGAGAGAACCTCCTGAAAACCTTCCCCAGCGTCTGCCATAGCCTCCCCGTGGCTCTGCAGCTCTGCTGCTGGTGGTGGAGGGGGTGGTGGAGGAGGTGGGGGTGGTGATATAACATTTTTGTCAATTGCCACGTGGGAGGCTTTTGGTGGTAGTGGCACTGCAGGACTGGGCATAGGTGGGCAAGCATTATATGTACCCCAGGGTGTGTGAAGGGCAATTGGAGGCATGGGAAGCCCGGGACAAGCACTTCCTCCTGGATACATGGGTGGGAGGGGACAGCAGGCCAGGTTAGCTAGGTTTGCAGGATAACCTGATGGTAAGACCAGTGTTGCATCTTGCTGAGAGAAGGGTACTGATGCCACCAGATCCTTTGGGGAGGTGCAGGGGCGTGGTGTCCCAGGCTGAAGCTGGGCTCCAGTATAGGCAGTTCCAGGAGGGTACTGAAGAGAGATTTGGCAGCCTGTAGCTGCTGCAGCAGCTTGGAATGATGCAGCGCTGGGGCTCGTGGGGGACTTGGGAGAAAGGACAAAAGGCATTCTGGTTACATCCAAGTGTTGAGCTGGGCTAAGAACAAGAGGAGGTGGTTTGTGTGGTCCAGGGGGGGCAGTGGGGTTCAAAGGTCCAGTTCTTTCCTGAGGAACCCACACCTCCTCTGTGGCAGCTGGATCCCATTGATAAGGAGGTGGGCGTTTCACAACAAGCCCTGACGCATCATTTCCTCCTAGTGCCAGATGCCTCAGTGACTGGTTCAGTGTTTCATCCTCAGTAAATGCTGAATTGACGTAATCAGCTCTGTCCCTGTTATTTCCTCCTGCTGCTGTACTCCCCAATCCTTCAAGTGAACTCATTAGATTGTACGTTGACTGGGAGGCAAGAGGAGTTGCACTATTTGAGTGAACAATAACTGTGCTGTGTGGTGCTCCATTCCCTGGAGGAAAATCCTGTCTGATAATAGTTCCTCCTGCTATACCATTAGCACTTCCTGGGGAGGTGCCTCCAACACTGGATCCACTGCTACACTGGCTGCAGGTATATAAGGCTGTTGGCACCCTCTGCTGGAATGAGGCTGCTAGTGCACTATTTTTAGCCTTAGGAGGCAGTGGTCTAGGTGGCTCCAGTATCTGAGAAACCTTAAGTGCAGCCTCTCGGCTGTTCCTCCTGAGGGTTGCGTGGATAAGACCACTGTCAAGTCTTTGACCAGAGTTCCTCCCAGCAGTGTTGGTCTGGTTAGCTGGGTCTGGGTATGGAGGTGGGTCTCCACTAGGTATAGAATAACGAGGTGCAGTAAGTCTATTGAGAGTAGCAGAGTTGTAGGGTAACTGGATTTTCTTGTCAGTTGCTGAGGATGAAGAAGTGACCCTGAGAGTGGCAGAGCTGCCAGGTCCCTGGAGTGTGTAGACATTCTGATTGCAGACGAGGCGTGTTCGAGGACGACATACTTCTTCCACATTCCCGCTGCTGTCAAAAGTTGTTATCCTCTCATAACCCAGTGGTGTGGGGTACTGTGCTTGCTGCTGACCTGGAGGATAAAGCTGGAACTCTCCCTTCTTCAGACAAAGGTCACCAGAGGGAGGAGTTCCACTTGTGCCCCCTCCTGTTCCAGATGAGGAGCTGGAAACTGCAGCTGAACTTGATGCTGATGCAGCAGCTGCTGCAGCAGCAGCTACAGCGGCAGCCACAGTCCCAGGATAAGGGGGTGGGGGGTTCATCTTGCTGAGGTCTAGAGGAGCGCTGAACACAACTGTGTCACCATCAGCCAGTTGTGGAGTTGACCTAGTGGTTTTGATTTTCAGTAAGTGCTCGTGTTCACCTGGCACTCCTCTTTCAACAACTAAATCAGCAGGTGGGTGTGGAATTTGAATCTGTAGTGCTGCTGGCTGGAGCTGGTGCAGGGCTTTACCTGAAGGCTGAACTGATGACACAGAGGACACAGGGATTTGAATTTGAAGCTGCTGCTGAAGTTGATGATGGTGCTGCTGTTGTTGCACATGATGCTGCTGCTGCTGCTGTGACTGCAGATGATGATGCATGTGTTGCTGTTGCTGCAGCTGCTGCTGAATTTGCTGATGCTGCTGCTGAATTTGCTGATGCTGCTGTTGCATCTGTATGTGCTGCTGCAGCTGTTGTTGATGCTGTTGCTGAATGTGTTGGAGCTGCTGCTGAATGTGGTGTTGCTGTTGAAACTGTTGGTGCTGGAGCATCTGTTGCTGCTGGAGTTGCTGTTGGTGGTGCTGAATTTGTTGGTGGTGTTGCAATAGCTGCTGCTGCTGCTGCTGACTTGGTTGTTGTTGCTGCTGTTGTTGTGATGGATGGTGAGAGGGTGGAGGTCCAACCATTAGACGACCTACTTCCAATCCACCAAATATGACCTGACCAGGACTGGAGTACCTGGTGGGAACTGTGTACTGGGCTGTCAATACTGCATCCTGGCTTTGGTCAGACCCACTAGCAGCTGCTCCAGTGGGGCTGGCAGTGGGATTGCTCAGGACATCCAACTGAACATTCTGATTGGCAAGAAGTGACTGGACCAGACCTATGCTTTGGGCAGGAGACATGGCCTGGGCAGGACTATGTATGGGTGCAATTGGGATATTTACAGTGCAGGGGGGGTTATCATCAGCACCACCAGCAGGGCCTGTGACAGGCAGGTCATCTTCATCCTCACTGAAAACATTGGGGTTGAAAACAGGCAGATTGATGTAGTCCATAGAGATCTTGCGCACCTCTGGCAGGTAGATGGTCATCTGTCTGGGTTGCAGATGAAGCAGACTTGTCTTATAGATAACTAAATAGTAAGAGAAAGAGTAAAATTAGAAAAAAACAGCATAAAGGCAACAGAAAATACAATCTAATTTACAGCGGATAAAGTCATAAACTAAATACCTGCACCAAGATTGGTTGGCAAGAAAGTAGCCAGTCCCACTATCTTGAACTTTGTACCCCAAATATTGGATGTGACCTGAGCGAGATAATTTTGCTGAAAGACACAAACAAGGAAACACTCTTATGGACTGTACAATTACATGTGTGCTCATATTAACATAAAACATGATAATACATTTCATTTTCTATAAATGTAAAAGTTTTAGAGTGTGGAGCAGTGGTGAGCAACATTCCCACAGTTCAAGTAGACAAAGAAGTACACACCAGCAATTTAATTAAAAGATGGGTTCAGTTTACCAGATGATTCTATCATCCTTTTTTTTTTAACAATTCATTGTTAAACGAAGGCCTGTTTGATTTCACCAGCTTGTACAATAGCATTTAGTCTACTACTGCTGCTGCTAATCTATGCATGATGTACTGCTCTGTAAATTTTATTTCAAGTCTAATAATTTGGACAAGCTTTCTCAAGCGTTTTCTTCTTTTAGACAGCATGCTTGGTTGAAAATGGCCAGTTTTCTCTTTGAACACAGATACTAACTCAAGCATATAGTCAGTGAATCAATACTTAGGACAGATAGTGAATAAAGTCAAAAGTTAAAGTCTGTTAACTTTTTTTCCTTTTTGCATTAATTCCAGGTGGGGGGTTTGCTATCAAAACTGCTGTCCAGTCAGTCCAGTCTCAATGTGGACAGTACTTTAAATAAATAAATAAATGTGTTGTATCATTTTTATCTAAGGATTGAGATGTTGTGCTGTATTTTGCCCACGTGTGATGTATGGACATATGCCATAAATATATTGCACAGACCTACCTTATCCAGAACACATGACGCATGACTATTCCATAAAGAGGACCATGGCCCCTTCACTGGCTTCTCATCTCACCAAAAATTATTTACCTGATTGATGTCATCCAGAGGAAATTCCCTCCGTGACAGACTGGGTGACCCAATGGAGGGTTTCCTGATGGGTAACCGTGGTGACCTAGAGATTTCTTGTGTAGCACGGGACAGTTTGGGTGATTTTCTGGGGTCAATGTTAATCCTGTTGGTAAAGGGACAAACTAAGTCTCTACAGAGAAGGTGGCAAATGAAAAAGGAGAAAGTTTAGGCATGCAGTGATAAACAAAATGGCATTCCACTTAAAACCATAATTGTCAGTAACAGAAAAATTACTGGTGGGACACCACAAAAGTTAGATTTTTGAGATTTAATTAAACGTATGAAGAGCTAAATTTGGGTACTTTGGAGAGAAATATAAAAATTACAGTGTGAATAAAGGCTCATTAACATGCTAATGAGCTAAAGGACATTATCATTGGCTGAATAAGCACTCAGCACATGGTTGAGGATTCTCACATATCATATGCACCATAAGAAAAGCAAAAATCACCATTCAAGCATTAAGGGGTTAAGTAACATACACAACAAAAATACATTACAAATCGATTCCAGTTCCACCAACTTGCAGGGCATGTCAAACTTTTAAAAAAATATATATGAGTATTTAGCCAGACATTATTAACTAAATGCTAGGCAATGAAGTCAAAGGCTCTGATTAATGTGGACTTGTTCCATTTCAGATTCTCCGATCAAAACTGCAGCTTCTCCTATCTTGCATATTAAATGTAATTTAAATATTGAAATTCACTGCACCAGAAAAAAAGGAAAAAGTTTACATTTATTCAAAGTTTAATTCTCATATTTGTTTGTTTTTTGTTTCTTTTCCTTTTTTTTTTACAGCCATATACAAAAATATGAATGCCTCTCAGGCTGTCACGCATATTTCATAATAACTTGACTTATATAATTTAAGCTGATTATTACAACTTTTCATAATGCCTCCTTTCATCTGCATTTGGCTCTTTGGCTAAGGAACTCAACCTGTAATATTTAGCCCTCTGCATTTATTGAAGAAATAAAATAAAGAGAGAAAATAAACAAGACTGTTAATCACGTGCATGACAAGTAATCCCCCTCCCCGTACAAAAGTTGGGGGAAGGGGGAACTTACTAGTTACCTGGGAAGTTTAGGAGATTTGCTTCCTCTGGATATCTTTGGAGATTTCTTACCAACCCAGTCATCACTCAGCTCAATGTCACTGGAGTCTGAGCAATTACAGCTGTCAATCATTGCTGAGATCAGACTGTTGCCATAGATCTCATCTGAGGAGACAAATTTCAAGAATCTAAGTAGATAGAATTACAAAGAGAATTGTTTATACAACAAATATACTGTGTTACATGTTCTCTCATGTACAGCTAAATAGCCAAGTTCTCATATTATTATTACTGTTAAAATGCTACTTTTTCTTAATCTTTTAAGATACACAAATAGCCTTTGTCTTCTTTGGATTCTAATTTGATTTTCATATGACATTGTTTTTGAACCATTAATATTACTCTCTAAGAGCCACTGGTGGTTTGTTTCTGCTCTCCCCGTGTCTCCTATCTTCATCCTGCATCTCCTGCAACATGTTGACCACTTACAACACAGATGCCAGGCTGCTGCTAAACTCTCAAAGAGGTGCTAGTCGGTAAAACTCAAAACAATGATGCAGTTATTTGGCGACGGTTTGCTTTAAAGGGTCAGATGAGCAGCAGAAACATGTCATTTGCAGATGACAGTGCTGAAAAGGGCATCAAAAAGAGTCTGTTCACTCTATGCTGCAATAGTGTAGCATTCAAAGCCTCATCCCTTGAAACAAAAGCTGATGAGTTCCTACTTATGTGCTGTGACTTTGTTTCTCACCTTTTCAGTCATAGAGTAATGCTAAAGCAGCTGCCTATCAAACACTGAATAATAAGCACAGCTGTGATGCACCCAAAGGGTTTTTTTTGTACATATGGTATAGGTTTCAATCCAAGTTTTTCCCTGTTCATTTGGTGTATTGTATATGTGTATCATGCTTTGTGTGATTAAAAATTGCTTTAATTCTCTTAATTCTATCAGAGAGAGAAACATTTTTCTAAAGGTGCCAACATGTTGGTAGGCTTAGATGTGAACTGATCCATCTCCAAAATATTGTTTCAAGTATTTAAATTCCTCTCTCTTTTTTTGTTGCTGCTGTTGTAACCACTGCTGCTCCACTAGGTCAGACTAATTTATTTTATACACTTGAAAGTGTGAACAGGCTGGAACCATTTCATGGCTGGCTTCATTTATCACTCCATGCTGAGAGAGTGGGTTGATTTATGAAGAACCTAAGGGTCACCACAGCTTCCATTAAGCAGCTTTTAATTAACATGGGCCTAGTTTGCCCTATGAGACAAAAATAATCTCAGTCTCTGAGCACAAAGTCAAGAAATTCTCAAAATAAACTAGAGGTCAGAAAATGTGTATGGGAGGAATCCTTTAAGTGGTTATTTTTGGAATTTTAAGGAAACAGTTTACATTGTACATGTAAAATCAAAAATATCTTAATAAGACCATAAATATACTGCACATTTTCACCTTATTAGCAACTATTTGGCAATCTTGCATTTTGATTCACAATGATCTAAACATTCCTGGTCCTGTTTGGAAAGTTATGTTTTACTTTGTCATGTTCCCTTTAGTTAGGGTAACTTGATAGGAAATTAACTCAGTCCCACCTGTTTTCCCATCTGTCTTTGGGTCCATGATGACAAACTCAGGGCGCAGTTTGCTTATTCGTCGGCCTTTCAGGATAGGCACCAATCCTCCGAGGTACTCCAGATACAAAGTATAGCAGGGTCCTCCCACCTCAGGGTTATCTTCTGTACGCTTCATGGTGCAGTGCAGACGCTCGTTCCCAGCTGTCGGGTAGCTCACAAAATCACGCATGTTGTTGGGATCTGGGATGGGAGGCTGGAAATGTGAAATAGCAGTTAAGTTCAATGAACAATCACATCGATGCAAAAAAAAAAAAAAAACTTTTATAAGAATTTTTTGTAATATATTTTGTTTGAAATGCCATTCAATTCAAAAGGAATTTGTCCTGGATCATTAGTAAAGGTTTATAATCTTAGAAGATCACGACAGAGATTTATCATGTAAATCTTGTGGAAGCTACTTAAAGAATAAAAAAAAAAAGGCTTGAATGGATCTGAATCCTTTCTGCACTGTGTTACCTTGATGGTGGGAACAAAAGCAGTCGTGACATAAGAACATAGACGGGAAGGTATGGTCAGCTTGGCAACATCTTTTTCCTCCTTTACTGCTATGGCGATGACCTGTTGGCAGAGTAACTGCAGCGTGGCAACACGGTGCTCCACCCGCACAATGTACAGCGCTGGACCCGACGCCAAGAACAGACGAGAATCTCGATGACCCCAGCAGAGCGTAGTAATGGGGAGCTGCAGTGTGAAGGAGAAGATATGTTGGAGAGTATAGTCCTTCTTTTTACACTGTAAAATTCAACCATCAAAAAGTAATAATAATTTTTAAAAAACAAACAAAAACATTATTTTTGACAAAACAATTCAATAAACGCATGAAAGGAAAAGTTGCTCACTGTGTAAATTGTAAGCAGAAGCAGAATGTAATCGTTTTAATAAATTTCATAGAGCCATATTCCCAGAAGACTTTAATCTATAGAAGATGACTACAATGACAAATCTCTGAAAAGTTATTTTTTTAAGATATGCAGAAATCCTGAGGAAAAAGTTAACATTCTATTTTTAATTTTTCATACGTGACATAAGGGAGTGGCTTTGTTTCAATCCTGTGTGTATTTTCAGTGATAAGGGATCTCTAGTTATCATGATGTTATTTTGCCTCTTTTTTATAATTTTCAATGAATATGAATTATTGTCCAACAGCAGCTGGAGAAGTTTCAGTCTTACAGAACCCAGGAGTCTAAAATTTCCATTGCCTAATTGGATACCTTCCTGCCTGGATGCTGGGACTTAAGAAACAGAATTTTGCTGTTAACAGAAAAAAATGACAATAAATTGCACTGATTATTTTAGGAGAGAAATTGGAGATTTGATGGATTTGCAGATGAAAATCATGTAACCTTGACATTGGTTATCTTGCTGCACCAACGTCCATCAACACCATCTGCATTAGGACTCCAGTGTACGAGACAACTGACTGACAAAGATAGCTCTTTCCGCTGGCTCTTTTCACAACATAAACATAATTTCTCTCAGATGCTAAATATTCCTCCTAATCCTCGATCTTTCAGGGAATTACAGACGTTTATAAGGCTCATATCTCTAAGACCGCTATCTGTCATGTGCATGTGTACTTATTTTGGTCTCTTCAGCGTCAAACTTGCCTTGGAAATACATATTTCTTATTCTTAAGCTCTTCCTTACTTTCCATCTCTTCCTCATTATACTTCTAATCACCTGTGCTGGTGTGTCTAGTGTGTAGATGTGTTCCCCCCGAACGTTGTAGAACTTGACAATGGCATTCCTGGTTGGGAGAAAACAGGAGGTGTCAGAGGAGAGGAGTGTTCTCTCCATCCCTGCCACTGCCAGGAGATCCCCCTGAGAACACCACTGAACCACAACATCTACGACACAGGAGATGGGGAGAAAAAAAATGCTCATACTGTTAATAACAACATAGAGTCAGTTTAGAAAATAGCTAGACAACACAATGATCCTCAAGTCATAATATATTAGGAAGCAAAAACAAGGGTGTGTAAAGCAGGAGAATGTGATAAATAAAACACCCACATACCTTTTAACCCTGTGCGGATGAGGGTGGGCGAGAGGTCGTCATAATTGTTCATCAGGCTGATGTCTCCAGAAGTGAAGCTGACTGTCAGCAGTGGTTTCTGCGTGTGCACTGAGTACAGACAAAGGGAAATATAAGCATCTTAGGAAAGGTTTGAATTATACATAATTTTCGCTATGAACTGTGGAAACTATGAAGAGACTATTGGGCTTGACAGAATTGGTTACCCACTTACCCGGGGCATCAAAACTCTCAGTTATCCAACAATATCTCACTAATAAAGGGTGTTCTGACTTTTCTTCCATGATGTTTACACCTTTGGTGAATGACTTATTTTTTAAATTGTCCTGAAAAACCATGTAGTCTACATTTAAAGTTTAAATATACTACAATTACTGCGCAATTACACAACTTAAATCTTTCAACATTACAGCAACATTTCACAGCAGTGTAATTAGCTTTTCTGTGCACTATTCTATACTATAAGACACCTTCCAAAGAATCATCCTTACATCCTTTAATCTTTCTTTACTTGTAATAAATCAGGGGTGCTGTTATAAATGCAGTGCTGTACTACACAGTGCAGTGATACTGAGTCATTATTACATAATGACAAAGACATCTGTAAAAAGAAGAAGTGGTGTGATGTTTCAGTCAGGTTGTTAACTTGAGAGATCACGTCTATCAGGGATAATCAATCCCCTTTCACTGTTTTAATTAGTGAGGTAGCCCATAATCAGTGCTCCAGCAAAGGCAAGCGCTTTTCAGCTTTGGTACTTGACCTGTAGTGATGAGGGCCAAGAAAAATAGCACAGCGGGAGGAGGGCAGATCCTAACCAAAACAGCCTTAGCAAGTGGGAGTAATTAAGCCAAAGTAACAAAAAAGAACCCAATGAAAAAAAAACACTTAATATTACATAAGCTGACAACTACTATCTCCAGGTTTGACGACAATTAAGACAGGAATAAGAACTTTTTGAAGCCCCGCACCTTCAACCTTAACAGTGTTGTTTTTTTGTTGTTTTTTCCAACTAAATCTGACAAGGATACCTTGTGGTGGGGAGTAATCTTCAGAGTCTGTGTCACTCTCACTGCTGTCCTCCACGAGGAAGCTGGGATAGTTCCATGACATGTTGATGATACCATCGGACTCATGCAGCAGTATGTGGGCCAGCATGCGTCCATGGCAGTCCATCACTATGACCTGTCCATCTGCAGTACCAAACAATACCTAAGGACGAAACAGCTCATTGTTATTATGTCAAAGAACAACGACAACAAAACAAAAACGAAACATTAAAGCACATCGCTGAAAAACAAATAGGGAAAGTGATGTATTTATAGAATAGGAAAAATAGAAATGGTGATAAGAAGAAAAAATAGGCATATTCTTAACCCCTCCATAAATCATTGTATCAACATACGTTACTATGATGTATTTTATAAAATAAAACATTTTAAAGCGACGTTTTAATTCTTCCTGTGACTCACAACCATAGCAGCTGTTGTATGTGTTTCAGCTAGAGAAGCATAAATAATGGCCCACATGCAGCTCCACAATAAGAATGTTTAACTAAAACTCCAATTCCAAAAATCTTGGTACACTGTCTAAAACATAAATAAAAGCAGAATGCAATGAACTACAATTTTCATAAACTCATATTTTATTCCCAATAGAACATTAAAAAAAAAACATGATGAAACAGACCTTTCATGGAAAATATTTCTTCATTTTAACTTTAATGATAGCAACCCATGTATTTAAAAAAAAAAAAAAAAAAAAAAAGCTGGAACAGGGTGATGTTTACCATCGGGTAGCATCCTCTCTTGTTTTAACAACTGTGTGTACAAATCTGGGAAATGAGGAGCCCAGTTGCTGGAGTTTTCAGGGAGGAATGTTGTCCCATTCAAGTCTGATGCAGGTTTCTAGCAGTTCAACATTCCTGGGCTTTTGTTGCTGGATTTCTTGTTTTATGATGGGCCAAATGTTTTCTACCACTGAAAGGTCTGTACTGCAGGCAGACCAGTTCAGACCCAGACTCTTCTCCTGTGAAGTCATACTGTTGTGTACAGATGCAGTTTGTGGTTTAGCATTGTTTGCTGAATTATGCAAGACTTTCTCTGAAAGAGATGCTGCCTGGTTGGGAGCAAATGTTGCTCTAAAACCTTTATGTACTTAAGCCTTGATGGTGTCTTTCCAGATGTGTAAACTGCCCATAACATAGACAGTAATGCAACCTCATAACACTAAAGATACAGACTTTTGAACTGTCTGCTGTTAACAACCTGGATGGCTTGTTTGAGACGTGTTGCTGCCATCAAAATCAAATGGGCTAGTATTAAAGGCATGGGTTTATGAAGTTTGCTACTCATCGCATTCTGTTTTTATGTTTTACACAGTGCTCCATGTTTTTGGATTAGGGATTGTTTATTGAAGAGTGAAAAATTACAAAATAAATATGTGAAAGGGTTCCCAAAAATGCAACTGTTAGTGTTCCTCTTTTCAATAATCATCTATGTGTGGAAAAATACTGAAATTTGTTGGATTTTTATACTACCTGCTGGTCATCTGGAGTCCATATACCACAGGTAATCTGGCTTTCCAGGTTGATCTCAGAAGACCAATGTCGCTGCCCACTGACAGATCCCACCAGAACAAAGCCATCCCGATATGAGATGAGAGCCTGAGTGCCATCATGCGACCAGGTAAAGTCACTCACCTACAAGTATATATATATTTTTTTTTGTTTAAATAGCATTTATTCAAACTCATAGTAATACAGCATTAAAAGCACCTTGTCATTTTGTATCAAACATATTTCAACAGTTACTCAGTTATATGGTACCTTGGAAAACAAATTTCTAACCCATTAATCATGTATATAGGCACAGTAAGACACGAATCATTATATCTAGCAAGAAAAAATAATACTTATTTTCTCACTGCTGAAACACGATATTCAGCAATACAAAGCATGTGCTGCCCCCTCCAGTTAACTCCAAAATGGACTTTGATGACCTGTTACAGCTGCTGTATGTCACACAGAAAAATAAAAAGAAGTCCAGAAGCTCATGGCCTCAAGAATTTCTCAGAATCCATAAAATGGAAGAATTTACCGCACTGCTACAAGAGCTGTTTTGTTTTGAGGAGACATTGAATTTATATCTTTGTAAATTAAGCCTGACGATATCCCAGTGATCATTTAAAAGTACATCAGTAATGAAACAAACAAACTTCAGACAGCTCACCAGTACCAAAGACAGCTTGGCAGTGTGTTTCAACTATACTGCCAATTTTGTTATCATTATAGCTGTGGTGTAGACTCCACCATCCACTTAAAACTGGAACCATACAATATCATTACCTTTTTATAGATGCGGTTCTTTGTATGAATGTCCCTATAGAGTATGTTCAGAATGATAAAAGACATCTTTTACAATAGTCTGTTTCATAGCTAAATAATATTGAACAATGCAGTGCTATTCCTTACACTTCTTTTAGAAACCAAAAGAACAGAAACGCCTCAAGAATTCATTTACAATGCAGTCGTCACTTAATTTTTTCTTCCTCAAAACTTGAAATTCTCATTAATGTTAGGAAACGCCAGCACATGCAAGAATAAAATGCATGGTCTCCTTCAGACTGATAATAGTGAATGGCTCTCCTTTAATTCAAAAATACTGCTGCCTCTGCTCATGTCACTACAGTTTAAAATGATAATGCCGGCAGAAAATCGATTTTTAATAAAAGCGAGACTCTTGATGCTGTCGAGGTGCGCCACACTTAGTTCAGCATGTGACAGTAATTGATCAATGGTGCCAAATCTCATATATCAGCATGTGTTAGTTTAGGAGAAAAGAAATAGAGGAAAACAGAAAACACATTTTTCCTCCATTGGGAAATATTGGAGATAAATGGTTGTTACAAAAAAGGTGTAATGTGGAAGAATTAAGTATTTATATTAAGTTTCTATAAAGATAATTTGTCCCTGAGCTTACTACATTGTGAATATATTGCAAATTGTAGCTGCTTAAATGTTTGTTGGCAATGTTGTGCTCTCAATTAATGTTCTAGTTTTACATTCTACTCGCTTATCAACCTTCCTTTACTTTTGCAGAAATTTAATGATTTTTCTTTTTTTTTTTTCCTGTTTTTTCAGAAAGTCTATGAGGAAATGCTGTTAGCCTCCTTGATCATTTCTGTCTCTTACCTGAGCTCCACGATCATTGACTAGCTCCACAGACCAGCGGCCTTCATACTGAATCCAAACGAAAATCCCTCCATCCGTATCACAGGTGGCCAGTTTCTGGAAAGGCTCATTCCACCGCACCAACACCACCTTCAAGACACACACGAAAATGTACCAAAAATTTAAAAAAAATGTTTCAATCTACTGCTCTGCAGACTTTTAACAGTCATCATTTCCAGAGAGATACTAATGTGCTCACTCAAAACTGCAGTTTGTAACTATTAATTTAACAGGAACCCTCATAAACACCCATTTAACCACAAGACATAATGTAACATTATCCAAACATACAAAAAAAAAAAAGTCTTTATCAAGATACTACTACCAGTAGAAATAAGAATTTGTAAAATTTGTATTGATTTCAAGTTTAGAACCATGGCAGCTTGAAACAGAAAATAACTTATTTTAAAGAGGTCTTGAAGAAGCTGCAAATAACCTACATTTAACAAAAGATTACCCTATCCATGTCATTCTTTTGTTCTGAGATTTTTCTGGTTTATAACTTGGCACTGTGAAAAATACAAAACGTAGCCAATGTTGTTTCTTTCATTCAAAGACAATGATACAGTTTTATAGAAAACACTTGAACACTGTAACTTCCCTTCATAAAATGTCATATTGTGATTTAAAACATGGCTAGTCAATAAAATGATTCATGGATATATGGCTTTCTGTACTTTCTCCTGATAACAAAAATGGATCATGATTCGTCTCAGGTGTGAGTAGACGAGGAGGAAAACGTCAAACAACGCCAGAGAACGTTCGAGATCAAACTATTGACTATCAGTTTCTTTCAAAGTGTTGCCATTTTAAAAACATTCACTCTAAACTTCACCTAATGCACTCCTCTGCAAGTGTCTTTTTGGTCTTCAGGCGTGACTCAGCCTATTCCCAGAGGACTAATCCTAAGAAGAAAGCAGCTCTGCTCTTGCTGAGTGAAGCACGTGGGCTTTACACACTGAGATACCCAACACAGGACAGGGTTTTAGTGCATCTTAATCTCTCTGAGAGCAAGTCCAATAGATCAGTAGTTAAGAACTGGATGAGGCAACCAGTGTATCATTTTACCAGTAAAAAGTGTCCTCCCCTTACTTTTGTGCAACATACTCAGTCTATACATAAGAGGTTGCCTAGTTTGTACATCAATAATGGTACTCTCAGAAGAGTCAATTGCCGAAAAAGTAAGAGAAAAAGACCCAAGTACAGTTTTAAGATGAATGATTAATGATGTGCTTCGATGCCAAACACAACAACATGCTGAAACCTTTCCCCAAGTTAGAAACCTATTGTATAACAAACAGTTTAATATCTGTTATCAGCTTGATGTTGATGTTAAATCTGACTGCTCTTGAATTTTGAACAAATACTTTTATGCAGGAAACAGTAGCACTTTATTTTTCCAGACTTCCAGTGACAGAAAAATAGGAAAAAATGTAAGACTTGTATATACAGTTGGAAGATGAATTAAGGCAAAACATATTATTTACGTGGTAGATTATAGTTCTTACGGCACAATTTGAAGGTCAGTTTTGTTTTGTTTTTTATGTCTAATGTGTAGCTCAGCTGCGAAGTTGCAAGGAAGAACACAGAATAAGGATCAGTCTTCTTCATGTCTGCAGTTAAGGTTTCTAAAGTATGTCATTCTGCACTATATTCATGAACTTTTTAAGAAAAATAAAATAAAATAAAGTAAGTAAAAAAAACTCAGACACAGCAATCAGTTATTCAACAGCACTCTGGGCACTTTTTCTTTAAAGATAAAACAAAGATACTTTGTGAAATACAAACAATTGATACACTGCATTCAACCTCCTGTGTTTAAAATTGGTTCTCTGGATTACATTCTATATCATAACTCATTTACAGCCAGTGAAGAACTTGAGGATTCAGATTAGGTTTTTAATTCAAATTAAAAAATTCTAAAATTGTTCATGCGATCACACTGACAAAGATAGGTCAAAAGAAATAAGGTATAAAAGGTATGCACGTGTTCTGTATTGTGTGTAAATACAGTTAAATGCAACCTCACAGAGGTCAGACTAAAGTGTATTTGTCCGTAAATTTAGCTCACTAGAAAGATTAGTGTGAGCGGGTGAGTTATCCTGCAAGGCTGAGCACGTCACCGTGACGCAGTCATCACACAGATCAGACATTACACGGAGACAGAGAGGATAAAAGTGAGAAGCTATAAGACAACATGGAGACAGAGAGATCACAAACAAGCCAAATGAACACATGCAGACACATACCACGCGCTTCAAAAATATAATAATCAACCACTAATCATGTATTATGATTATATGTTTGCAGCCAAACAGTGATTACTGTCCATAGACTGAACGAAACTTGGTATAACAACAGGCAACATAATCTGTACCAATACACAGGAAGAAACAAAGACAAAGCAAGTTTCTTATTACTTGACGTGTGTAAGCTGCTGAGATGCCAACTTCTCTTCTTACTCCTGTGGTGTCATTCATGCTTTCCAGAACTGATTCTTTGCCGGAAAATGGTGATCCAACAATTGACCAGTTAGTTACTGGAATCATTTCAGAAGCCTTAAGCACCTTTTTTTTTTTAATTCACAGATTTTTTTTTTTTAATTTAAACTGTAAGCACATTATGATTTGCTTACTGACACGTTGCGGAAGTGTTTTGTTTTTTGTGAGTACAGAACAAAAGAAAAAAAGCTATTTGTACAACCTCTGAAGAATCAACCAAAATGTTTAGGGACAACACAAAATCCAACGCTTAAAAATAAAAAAGACTCATTCTGGCCCGGGGCCAGTAAAAGTAGATGCAGGGCAAGTTGAGAGACAGTCATGGGCAACTGAAAATTTGAGATTTGGATTTTTCCAGGAATTTTGCCGGGAAGACACCTTGAAGTTGTTTACCAACCACCATTTAGACAAAGAAACAAAGAAAATAAAGAGAAGTTAAAGAGAAGTATGAGGCAGAAAGAAGAAAGAGGCTTTTTATTCCTTCATGGACTCAACAGTATTCAGCTGAAACTTCCAGCGAAGGCTGACCGGGCGAAAATTCCAGGAAACATGCCATCGATGCTCATGACAAGACTAAAAATCATTTGCTGTGTACAGTGGCTAAGTGGGTGGTGGAAAACCCAGCTGATGGTCTGCTTAACAGTTTCATTGTGCTCATACTGTTTAGATCCAAAACAATCGTACCTGCTTACAGTTTCGGCTGTAGTTTGCTTCAGCGTTGTCAGAGCTGTCATGGTGTAACATGTCTCCCACATACCTGGGACAACGTTCCTCGGAGGAGAGCGGAGGACGGGCGTGGCTGGGCTGGGAAACTTTATTTTGAAAGGTTTCCTGGCCCAGACACATCACACCAAGACGCTTTGACAGCTCCGACAAAGGCTGGAGCTACAGCCGAAACAGTAAGCAGGTATGATTACATCCTGTAAAATGTAATTAAATGAATTTAATGATTTAATGAATTTTTTTTTTCTCATTTTTGTCGGCCAGGCCAGTGAAAATACCCAAGGGGCCAGTAAAACTCTGACCTATTGGCCCAGGGTGCCACTAGGGAAAAGATCAGTCTGCAATCTTTTAATGATGATTAAGTTATTCATGATCAGCAGGCCAGACAATTTAGAAAACTGGAAATGAGAATCAACAATGACCACTGGAACTGATGCATCTCTGCTGGGAAGTGTAAACTAGAGATGCACCAGCTATTTGCCTGGAAACCTGGAATTGGACAATTTCCAGCTTGACTAGAATAACTGGCAGAACTGGTGCACAGAAATCTGATTTTGTTCTCCATCACTTGAATGGACCTTGTTTTTTATAGTTCAGCTCTGTAAGCATGTGCCTCAAGAATATTGTGTCTTTTGTAAGTTTTTTCTTTTTTGTTACTTAATTAGAAAGATCTCAAATTTCAAATTTATATCTGCAGGTGCACAAAATATTATGCAATATACATTATCCAAATCATAAAAAAATTAATTATCTTTATATACTTTGTATTTCATGAAACAAAGCCTTCTGTACAAAGCAAAACATTTAAGCATTTATTGTGGAGCTGTTGCTTTTATAATGTCCTCAAAGAGTGTCTGCTTGAAGGACCAAGTTCCAGTCAACTGTCATTTAGAATGATGCATTTTTCACATAAGTCAAGTCAGTGTATAAATGTGTCACAAATTAACAAATTCTTCTTGGGCTGAGGGGTTATGCTCTATATGCAGTTTGATTAACTAACAAATGTAACAGCTGTAATGTTTCTATAAAGTGTTAATGTTGAAGGTGTGTTTGGCTCTGTCTACATATAGGCGGCCCACCAGAATTGCTGCTCAGAAGTGTGATGCTGATGCCTCAACTCCTATGTCCATAGTTTAACGACCTCCAAGCTAAGCTGACCCCAGCAACTTAACTGAGAAGACCAAATCAAATCATGGGACAGATTCAGTTTGCACTAGAGTCAGCAGATCTGTAAGGACACTGTAACAGTACAGCATCATAGTAATAGCCCTATGAGCATGAGTCCATGAAAACACCCATGCCACACTATGTTTTAATGCTTTTACAATTAAATCAAAGCACATGTTTATGTCAGAAATTATCTGCCAAACAAAATTAAACAAATAATAAGTTGTTTTTTTTTTCAAATGAGGCATGATCTTGTAACCATCATGCATGTAAACTTCAGTTTGTCATTGTCATGCTGCAACTGCATTGTAATATAATAGTAGTCATAGAAGAATAATAGTATCAAAAAGTCAAGGATACATGGTCAACATGCTGAGTTAAAGAATACAGAACAAGCAAGTCGGGAGATTCTTCCTTTCCCTGCACAGCCCCCCTGACTCATCTGATGTAGGTCTGACAAGATATTAAATCAGACACAAAACTCAATTAATGAAAAGCGCTGTGGTCTGCTGATACAAAAACCAAGGAGGTATGAATAAACAAAGGTAAGAAGTGATTTGCAATGTGACAGAAAGGCAATGGGACAAGACCTAAGCTAAAATCTGAAATGTTTATGAGTCTGTCTTGTCTGCGACAAATGAGTAATCAATAATAAAATGTAGGGCTTTTTTTGTTCTGCAGTTATATGTTTATTAACTGTAGTAGTGAGTCTGATAACCATGCAATCAATTAACCACACAATTAACATTAACATAAATAGCTTCGATTACAACAACAGAGAAAATGGCAATGTTCCCTGGTTTAAAAAAAAAGAAAAGGTCAGCACTGTGCTTTATCTTTGCATAGCAAATAATTAATTCATGTCAGCATTACCTTCACCTGTATCTGGTGCATCTACATTAAAGTTAAAATTATTGGTATATTTGCTTTTATTTCATGCTATTGTACACAACTAACAAGGTGTACAATTAAAAACATTTTCAGAGACGCAGCTTCCCTTTTAGACATGAACTGCCCTCCATTAACCTGACAGCAATAATAAATAGAGCACATCTGTCTCATGGCTGAATGACACCAATGCTCCTCAACATTTAGTGATACTCTTACCAGACTGGACCTCATATCAAATCTCTAAAGTGAACCAAAAGAAGATATGTTTGTGTAATCCCTGATTACAGAAACAACCCACCATGTACAGACCACACTTTCTCTTGAAAAAGTCACAGTGAGTGAACAAGTACACCTAGGACTTGAGGTAGCAGCTGAGCCCAAGCGTTATGCAATATGTCCTTTACAAGGATGGATTAGCACAGCAAAGCCAGTTTCACTAAGCACATTTGCCGAGAACATTTTAATGCAGTGACGAGGTCATGTACTCTTCAAACCTGAGCTGGTTGTCCAAAGTCAAGAGATCAGACAGAAAGAGAGAGTGGACAGTACTTGGTGACAAGATGGGTTTAAGCAGGGGAGAGACCAAATCAAGGTGGGAGATTAAGAAAGAAGCCAGAGGAAAATGGAGAGCTTTAATGTGAAAGAAATAACTACTTAAACAAAGTAACAACCCAGGAAACAGAAACAAGGATCTGGACATATTTAGTGGTATGTAATGAAGACAAGGTGACAACTTGAACAAAACATGATGGACTTAAAGAGAAAAACTCTGGTGTTTGGTTTGTGTAAGAAAGTGTTTTCTTCCCGTCAACAAATCCCAAGCAGTAACACTGATAGAAAATTAGAAACTTCAAAAGTTCTGAAAAGATATCTTATTTGGCAATAACTAACTAAATAAATAAAATCACTATGTATGCTATGAAAGTTTAAAAAAAAGAAAAGAAAAAAAGCTGTACAGTGAATAAAATCAAAACAGTGAAATGGTAAATTAGCTTGTGTCTTAGTGCCACTAGTCTCTGTGGGATAACCACCTTAGATACTTGCTGCCTTTCGCTAGAGAGAAGCCTGCATCTGGCCTTAAGGGAAAAATGAGCAAGTGAGACTTGGTAAGTCTCCTGTGAAAGGTAGGGAAGTGTACACAGATTTATGTTTTTAACTGCCATGACTGTACAGTAGTTTCAGAAGAAACACTTCACCAAAAGATTAAGCGATATGTATATCCATATAAGCAGGCGGAAAAATCCAAGCTCCACCGGGCGTGGACTACAGCCACAAACAGGACCTTTACTGCACGAACCTGGCCTGTCTACGTCCACTTTCTGGTCTTTCCCAACCAAAAAAGAAATTAAAAAGAAAATAAATAATTGATATACATTTCTCTCCTGGAGACAGACTGTGATCCATGATCAACATCATAAATCTCAAAATGAAGTCCTTCATAATTTCCCAATTCTGGGATCAATAAAGTTCATCTAATCTAATTTCAACTAAAGGCCTGACTCACCGTTTTCTGCATCACCAATTCAGCAGCTATCCCACGGTTTTTCACAATTAAAATGAAAACAGATGTTCCACTAAGAACTCATAAAAACAACAGTACTCATTTGTCGAGGTGCCTATTTTTAGTAAACAAAGTGATAGCACATTATGATGTGTTTTATCATAATACCCTTAGTTTTTGCTTTCTCTTACAGTATTCATGCCTAGAGGGATGTTACAAATGTGCTGTCTGACTGCAAGTAAATCCTAAAAGCATATGATGTCATGGAAAAGGAAAGGCACAATGTAATTAAAAAGAAATGGGTTTTTTTTTGCCTTGAATATTCACGAGAGGTTAACATTCAAAATAGACAATTGTAATCCCAATCTACACCTGAATCAGTTCAAAACAGCAAAAACAAGCAAAAATTTGAATCCAAAACTTCTCTCAAGAAGCAGCCCGCTCACTGAATTGCATTTTCTTTGTATTGTGCTATATAACAATAACATCGTCTGGCAGTATAATGTACATAGTGAGTGCCAAACATTCTCTTTCAGAAAGCACTAATATATGGTTCTCCTGGAAGGCATATCTCACAGCACTGAGATGACAAAATGTCAGACAATTTTCAGGAAAAGTTCTGTTTTGGTCATCATTTCCTTGTCAACATGCTGACATTTCTTTGTCAAGCCTGTCTTGGAAGTTCAGTTCTCATGAAGAATGTATGGACTCCTAGTGACTAGCTGCCTGCTCTGTTCAGCATCTAAATGCGCTGCAATGGAAAAGCACCAGATTGTCAAAAGAAGTTTTTATCTAATCTGACAAGTCCCAGAGGGATTATTTTGCAGCACTACAAGTAGAGTCAAATAATAAGATGTAAAATTTAGATCTTTCATCTATTTTCGGTCCTATTTTCGTGCTGTGCAACTGACATGCCTGCTAAACTTCAGAAGCTTTGTTAAAATAACTATATAAAAATAGAATTAGGGCACTGAAGTCAAATTTTCTGTTATCTGTTTATTTCTTATCCGTTAAATTCATTTTCTTGTTCCAAGAGCTGTGAAAATGCGATAGTTGTCACCCATACATATTCAGTAAGGCCCCCAGACTTCATCATTACCAAAAAAAAAGAAAAAGAAAAAAGAGAAAACATAAATATTGGTAATGTTAAATTATAGCACTTTATATTTTCATGTATAGAATAACTGTCTCAAATAAATGAGACCAT
The DNA here is from genome assembly GCA_037176975.1 of Arrhamphus sclerolepis. Taxonomy (NCBI): domain Eukaryota; kingdom Metazoa; phylum Chordata; class Actinopteri; order Beloniformes; family Hemiramphidae; genus Arrhamphus; species Arrhamphus sclerolepis. Next base: position 5,992,982 of record JBAMYA010000017.1, read on the forward strand.
CCTCACAGATAACATGAAGAGACTGAAATTGTAAGTATTTAATGTTAACCATAATACCATGCACAGCCAGTGGCGTGTAGGAAACAGCTATTTATGAAATGTAAAGATTTTGTATCATAGGTCTAAACATTTCTGCTCAGGAATCTTTGTCCATGAAAAATATGGTTGAATACAAAAGCAATGTGGTTCTTAGGTCCAATAGGAAAAAAGGACAATGGGAAAGAGAACAGACAGATGATGGAAACTATATTTTATTGCAGCTGGCATGTTATTGCACACTTTTATTTCCACTAGTTTGGTATTCCCACCTCTCCCACCCCAAATGATAATCTGCCTGCCCTGTTTTTGACACAAGTCTGATAGCTTAAGAGCTGGCTTTTAATTTACTACGTGGTCCGAAATAGACAACATTGACAAGGTGCAACCACTGAAATGCATAGTTACACCTGACAAAATCAGAACGTAAACAGTAATACAGGACAACTTGAGTTTTCTGGCATGGCTCGTTCTCTTATCAGGCTTAACTCTTGTAGGGTTTTTTTTTTATTTTATTTGTGTGAAAGAACATGTCATACAAATAACAAGTGTTCAATGACAATGCTAATGTTTGAAGGGATGCTTTTGATGGGAATTTGGATTGTAGCTCATAATAATGATCTACAGCTTTTAAAGCCGACAAAATGTTAAACGAATATCTTTACAAAGGTCTTTCAATTAAAAAATAAATAAATTAATTTAAAAATTGTTTCAGAAGACTTTTATCCTGTGTTTTTCTAATATTGATCTTACAACCTTGAGTACCCTTAAATATTCTGTCTTTGGAAAAACCTGTGATCACATGTTGAAATCAGTGGATGGAATTTCAGACAAAATTAATGGATATTGTTATATTTGACCTGCTCCACACTAAGTACACATAGAACAAAATTAAAAGTTATGGTATGACTGAATTAGTGTTTGCACCATGTTCAAGTGGGCTGAGTTAAATGACATTTCTGCTGCCCTTCAGTCACTCCCTGTAGGGATTCATCTACTCTCCTCTCAGCTGCCTTATGGAATGCTGGCACAGCAACTTGGTCCATCTGACCAACAGCTCCACCCACTCAATGGAAAAAAAAATGCAACCTGTGTACAGTCCCATTTGTACCAGCCGTATCACATACTGATGGCAACATTCAGCTATCACACAGATGACATTAGACTCAGTCAGTCATCTGATCTTTCTAATTAAACTCATTGGCCTCAGTGAGCTTGCGGTGGGAAACTCTGGAGGGTTTAACCATGGTAAAAGATAAAAGCGGCTTCAGAAACTAGAGCTCTGTAATGTTTTGACTGGGAGTGGCAGGAACATTTATTGAAAGAGTCTTAAAACATAAGCCACTGAGGGCATATCACCACAACCACAACTAAAGCATTTACTAACGATTAACTTTCATTATTCTCATTAAATAGAATCAATAGAAGTGTGGAATTTTTTCTAAATATAAGATGCATCTCGATGATAGATGGAAATTGTTCAATGACAGATCACAAGTTTACAGCTTACACAAAATCAAAGTATATGATTTGTTTATCTATGAATTACCTGCCTCAGCAGAACAAGACAATTCCAGATGTTTTTACATTACATTTCACTGCCCTAATCATAAAAGGACAAGTAGAAGAGGATGAAGAAACTGTAAAAGAGAAACAGGGTTTCCAACAGTCTGAGATTTGTTGACAAGAAGCATTGTTTCAACAAAGATTTATAATCACGTCGCAATCTTCATGAACATGTGAGGTGGCAATATGATGCATTGCCAAAGAACACCGACACATGGCAGGGATGGGAACTCCAAAAGTTGGACTTTTAGCTGCAGGACAACGGTATACCTGTATAAGCAAGGAGTAGTGAAAAATCCACTTTGAGGCATTTCTATATGGAGAGGAATGAGCAGCAAGTTGTCATCCTCCCACAATAAACATCTGGATGGGGTGGTGGTGGTGACTCTCTTACTGCGTATGCTGTGGACCGGAGACGACATCATTCAGCTGCCTAATGTCTCCTTCGCGTTCGAGTCGACTTTTTTCATTCAGCACCACCAGTACACATTATACACACAGCAAACAGAAATGCTACTGTCATCTCCAGCTCTTCCAAAATTTTCTGTGTCATTTTTATTTGTTTTTCTGCTTTTACTTCTTCGTTTTTGCCAAAATCTTCTTATTTTCAGGGTTGACAAAAAGCGAAGGTGTTGCACTACTGCTATATTGTGGTTTGGAATGGTAGTTTACATGCAACTGGCCCTGTCATAATAGTGGCTGAAAGGGCTGAGGAGGGAGTTGGTGCTGTTAGAGGTTCAGACCTGATGGAAGTTCACAAATGGAAACGCATCTATTAGGGCAGCGGACCTGAGAGAGAAGATTGTAAAGTCCTCAGGGGACTCAAAAACCTCTTGTCTGCCAAGGCTAAGTAACTAGGTACCATCAGAAACTCTACTGAAAAATGTGAGCACATCACTGTAAACTGTCCCTACCAAGAAAAAAAAAGAAAGATGTTTGGCCACAAGATTAACGACAGTAGTACCCAGAAGGAGCAGGAACACCATCTGCATAGAGAGGAAGGATACAGGCAAGAATCATGGCAACATGGAGAGAGGTTAGCCTTTGAAGAGTTACAGAGAGGCATGACCATCAAGAAAGAGCTGTCCAAGTAGTGCAGTTAGCTGTCTATAGCTGAGGCACTGGAAACTGGCAAACAAAAGCTTGCAGCACTGGCTACCTGCCTTAAGAGTTACAGCAGAGCCCTGAAGAATAAACAAGCTATTCTCCAATAATCCATCTCAGGTCTACTCTCAATAGCAGGGTAGTAAGGCGGCAGCAGACCCAGTCAGGGCTGATACTGAGAAATACTGGGAGAAGAGGCCATCACAAAACACCAACATCCAACACCTACAGCAGAACAAGCCATGTGCCATCCTCATCCAAGCCATCCACTTTTAAAGATTTTGTGCTGCTTCTTTCTAGTCACAGGTATAATATGCTGGGGTGTAAGACCAAAAGGTCCTTTTTTTCCCCCCAACGCTTTGCACTAATTTTTCCTGTAGGTATTTTAAATTTGTTATTTTATTTCTTTCTGCTAGATTCAACAAAAAAAATCTTCATAGAGAACACAGCAACCTCTCAGAGCAAGGCCCAATAAAAATCACAACAGTAGACATCCAAGAAAGAGTGTCAAATATGAAGAGCTGGACAGGGATGGCCAGGGCCAGGCATGAGTCATGGCTACTAGCTGAAGAAGCTAACCACATGCCATCAACATCTAGTGGCATAAATGAACCAGTTGCTAAGATCAGGGACCCACCCAGAGTGGCTAACCCAAGGCCAGATGGTCTTCATCATGGAGGACCCTCAGCAGGGGCAATACCATCCAAGGGAACACCAGAGCGACCAAGCACCAGCTACTGGGTGACAGGGCAGTCACATGAGACTGTAAGACCACGAGCACCAAGCTGTCCTGTCCACACAAGGATACTGGAGAGCCTGAAGCTGTATAAGAGCAGGACACAAACTGCCTTCATCAAGAATTCAATGAAGCTGTAAAGGTCAACTCTGGAGGTCAACTCAAAGTATGACCATCAAGAAAGAGCCGTCCAAGTACTGGAGTTAGCTGATCATAGTACAGGTGAACATCACATGTGTTATGTACCAAGGAGGGGAAACAGAAAATAAACTGTATCTTATATGAACTGGGATAAATTGTAAAGTTTTACTTGGTGCCATATATACAAGGCAACAAGGACTCTACACACTATTTTATTAGCATGCAACTGACAAGGTAACTGTTAAAAAATAATTAATTGAAAATAATTATATCAGACACAGACATGTGTCTCTGCTCTAATAGAATTGTGCATGGTTACTTTATAATTCTGACTTTATAAAGTCAAAAATTCTGACTTTATAAAGTAAGAACTGCTGGCTTTTATTTTTCCTCAGAATTTTACTTCCCAACCTCACAATTTTATTCCTTCAAATGGATCTCATACAGAATCATACGTGACAAAGAGGTCTGGGTACAGATGCAGAGAAGGTAAGATTAAGCAGATAGTATGAGCAGAGAAAACTCAGCTACAACCTTTCTATAGAGTCAAAGACAAAAGAAGAACAAGGGGCTCTATTAACACTCTTGAATCAATATTAAGCTTATACTGACATCACAATATAGTCTAATTTACCTGCTATACATATGTGGATAAATGCAGGTACCCTTGCTTTAACCAGGACAAGAAAGCATAGATTCTGAGCAGTAAACATTCATCACCAAAACATCCAAAACCCTAAAGTGTTGAGTAACATGAACAGATTTTAAGTTAATACACCTCAAGGATGCTTCCTGGTTTAAGTATCTAATCTGTGCAGTGCAGCAATGTTCCAGCAAGAACTGTCAAGGAGGAACATCGCAATTCAACAAAGCTAATGTGCCTAAGGCCACTGTGAGACAACGCAACTCTCATAGTCAGCAGATTGCTGGCCTGTTCTGACAACATGAGTGGCTGTTTTGTAATGAAGAACTGTGACAGACTACAGGATCTGACAGCTACTCAGTCAGGACAAGCTTCTACATTAAGTCAACAAAACACACATGTGAAGTGAGGTACAACAACGCGCAAAACAGACGATTATTTTTAAATGGTTGGAGGGAGGAAACAAGTGCGTAAGCTGTTTGTGCATTTTTTGTAAACACCACAAAAGAAGAGAGTAAAAACGTGTATATATACATACACATATATATATATATATATATATATACATACATA
>JBAMYA010000017.1:6004414-6017326 GCA_037176975.1 Arrhamphus sclerolepis
TGGAATGATTTTATTTGCCTCTTGTGATTTTATGTAGCTGTAAAGCACTTTGAATTACCTTGTGTATGAATTGTGCTGTACAAATAAACTTGCCTTGCCTTACTATACTTTTCCTGATATGCTTAGCTCAATGTATATTTAAATATATATGATTTTTATTAAACACAACAGTTTATTTGAGGGTGACAGAAGCATAACACAAGGACAGGGGTGCACAGAGTAACGCACACAATAAACATCAACCTTTAAATACTGTGATGATGCAGTGGAGGACACATGCAAACGTTTTCGAGAAGGTATTTTCAAGTAAATAAGCCTTCAGAGTAAAAGGAGCGCAGAGCGTAATGGAAACATTTTGAATCTGATCCTTAGTGGTGTTTGGCGCTGTGTGAGCGCGTAAATATTAATACAATGCCAACATAAGCACAATACAGTATAAAAAAAATTATTCACAACTCTAATAATACTCCATACCATTAGTTACCCTGTACTTGCATATGCCGAATATAGAATTTCAAAAAATAGGTTAGAAACCCCAAAAGGCTCCATCTATGTCCAGGTTTCACCATCGTAGGATAACTTTGGAATAATAGCAGTATATTATTATGCCTAAACCAGATGGTTCGCTATTAACCTACGTTCAGACTGCATTTTATGTTTGGATATCACTTCCCTGAATTATAACCATTGATTACAACTGAACACAGCCTGCCACCAAGATTGTACCGATGATAACATTAATCAGGCACGAGAGAGGGGCGTTCCTTGGTTTTAATCTGTTGATGCTCTGGTGATATTAAAAGCAGCAATGACTTACTTTGCTTGACGGTGCAGACGAGGTAGATAGTGAAGAAAAAAATCGAGTTGTCCTGTTTGCTAAGAAAACTTTTTAAAAAATAGAGTAGAAAAATAAAAAAATAAATACAAATCGTGCGACAATTCTCACAGCTCCTGTTCGCCTTTAAATGGCGGCTTCGCCAGAAGTACCAGGATGAGATTTCTTTGTGAAAATTACGGTGTATCATAGCCCCGCCTACCGACATAAACTCTGGTTTCTGATTGGTTGACTGTTACCTTACTTCAGAACGTGCTGAAGCGCTCTGTCTTTATGATTGGTGGAATCAACTGACACACTGCCAACTATCTTCATCTGATTTTAGTCTCTTTAATGAACACTACTTCAACAGCTACCTCAACATGACACACCATTATTACATTACATTCAAACACTGCTCCAAATAAACCTTATTCATGCAACTAAGTCAAATTTGTTAAAAACAGATTAAACAGGCCAGTCGTTCACACAGGAACACATACACGCTCACACACAAACAGGCTATATTTCACAGCTTTAAGGACACAACACATAAAATATCACGCAGCATCTTAAATTGTAGGACACAGAAAAATCAATAAAGAAATTACCAATAACTATAACTTATTCTATTAACACAAACACACTTTTAGTATGGATTAACTTGTATTTAGCCATTAAAACAACCCATACACTACAATATAAAAAAGGGGGGAACCAGATGTACAAAAAATATCTAGTGAAGTGCCCCAAAACCCACAGTGACAAATAAAGAAGGAAAAGATAAGGGAAAACTCAAAAAAGATATTACGTTACTGTGATGAGTAACGCCACATCAAATCATCATCATCATCATCATTTTTCGAAAATGTCCAGAAGCAGTGCAGTTGTGCGTAAAATCTGCGTCCATTACGCACGGCTCAGAATGTCTGAAAGCTTGTTGATGTATTCAATAGTGTATTTGAGCGTCTGGATCTTGGTCAAGGGCTGGCCTCTCTTGCTGTAGTCCGGCGGAAGGTAGTCACGGAGCTGGTGCAGAGCTTCTGCAAGACTTCTCATCCGCATCTTCTCCCTCTCGCTGGCCTTCATGCGCCTTTTAGTGGACATCTTTGACTTGCTCTGCCTCTGCGCCGCTGGAGTCGCTTTGCGCCCCGAAAAGCCATAAGAGAAATCCTTTATTTCCTGGTGTCCGAAGGGGTAGCCCGTGTCAGGCGAGGAGCACATGGAGTCCGTCTGGGACTCGGGTGAGGGGGACTTAAGTGACTCTTGATTTTCTCCAGCAGAGCTCTCGAGGCTTTTCCATTCAGACAATATTTTAGCTGTGACAACCTCTAGATCCATGTCAGAAATCCAGGCGATCGTGCAGCGAGGTTGACATTCAGGGTGAATGACAGATTGTGTGAAAGTGATTTTTTTTTTCCGCCAGAGTATTTATATAGGAAAAAATCCGGAGGTTTACAGGTTCACAGCTCAGGCGTAAAGAAAAAAAAAAAAGTTCAAAGGACACCACAAGTGCCGAAATGCGACCCTCCAGAAAGACGTCATTCGTTATCACTCTGGTGTGAATAAGGTTAAATAGACGTTTAATGCGATAGAAAGAAAAATAATTAGATTCCTGTTGCGGGGAATTACTCTTTAAAGTCTGCAGGGCAACAATTGTCAGTTTAATGCGACCTGTCTAATGAAGGATGTTATTTCACCTGCAGTATTCACACCACACTGACAAGTCAGGCCTGCGTGTGTCTTCACACTGGATGTCAAATATAGACCGGAGTCCTTCTAGGCAGCTGAATTGAATTAAATAAAAAATCATCTAAGTTAGACTACTTTAAGATCAGAATCAGAACAGTTGTCCAATCACTGCCCTTGTTCTGAAACCTACAATCCAATTTCCTTTAAATGTTTAAAAATGTCACCTGGTATAAACCTGGCTCACCAACATGGTTTCATGACTAAAATTTCAACACATTACACTTGAGGTCAAGCTGTGTTATCCTGGGAAGCTGTTGTTTTATTTACATCAGTTCCTATTCTAGGAAAGATAAAATTAAATAGCCAGTGCTGAAGGACTGAGTTGTTATTTGGGTAGAGGATGCAGCTGTCACCAGAGCTCCTGCCAGACCTTTCATGTCTGAAAAGGTGTGAGGCCTCACTCATGATCAAGGGGACAAACACTGCTGGGTTGTAAAACCAATGGTTCAGCGTCCCCTAACCCTGTCAGTAGCAGCGCCTACTCCATTTAAGCTGTGCAGGCTTTTCAGAGAGTAGTGGAAGAACAAGTCAATTATTGGGTATGCAATACTTTTAAACCATGTTAATACACATTTTTGAACTAAAAACACAAACAACATTCAAACAACAAAAAAAGAGTTCATTAAAAGTCAATGTTTAATCATTTCTGAATGTTTTCCCCCATGTTAGAGAAAAGACAATTTAATTTATGATCACAAGACAAGGCTGACATTAAATTACATTTTTTTAAACATCATAAAAGTCCTAAAGCCTTACCTGATATTGTCTTGTCTGATCTGCACTGCATAATCAAAATGCATATAGTCACTAATAAATTAAGACAAAATGAATCAGAAGGCTCTCATATTAACACATGCTCATAAAAAAAGGCTTAAATGATTAGTGGACTTCTCAATGGCGAACGGAATGTGAATGAAAACATCTGCTTGTACGACGAAGCATTTCTTATGTCACAGACAAACTTTTCTACCCAAAAGAAAATAATGATTTACACATTCATGTCCTTCATCCAATAACCTGCTGCTCACTTCAGAAATTTCAGTCTGAGTCTCTCAGCCAGTGGCAGTGGACTGTCCAAACAAATCACTGAGTCGTCGACGTCTAACACAGGACCAGGTGACACTGGTGTCTGATGAAACACATCATCATCCTCTTTAGCCACTGGGATATCCTGACGTTTGTTTTCAGTAATTTCCCCATGAGTCTGAGATGTTGGTTGCTTTACATGAAGCCTCCAAGTAGTTTCTTCAGTTAGTTTAGTTGTTTTAGGGACAGAAATTGGTTTGAGGGGGATGTCTAGAATACGGCTGCTCTTGATCTCATTTCCAGGTTTTGTTTTCCTTGGCCTTTGATCTCTAGACTGGTGGTTTTCTACATCACTATCTTCACTGAATGAGCACGCACTCGAGCACACACTCTTCTTGGTGGTGCTCATGTTTTTTTTGTTACTTTGACCTGAGCCAGAGTGGCACCTTTGTTGGGGAGCACATGATGATGACAGAGCAGAACTGACAAATTTATATTTCTTTTTGGAACCATTTGATTTCAGTTTTTGAGCTTCGGCTGCAGGGATTTGTGTCTCTTTCAGATTGCAAGTTTCTTTTTCCAAGCTTAATCCACACTGGCTCCCGTCTGCAAGTGGTTCCTTTCTGTTAAAAGCCGATACTCTTCCTGACACATTACTGTCATTGCTACCTTTACTGGGAACTCGTCCGTGGAACTGTTCCTGTGAATTGTTTTCAGGAGAAGCTAGCTCATAATTTAGATGCTTTGAGACCACATCACTGTAATTCCCCATCTGATTCATAGTTTTGGCTGTATTTCTCATGAGCAGCCTGTCCCTCAGAGGACACTCCGAGTAAGACTGCCCTTGAGCTGATCTGCAGTTTGTGTGTTCGACATCAGATGGGGGTTCCAGCTCTGGGTTTTCACCTTGTGTTTGATCTCTGCCTGTGGTCTTCTTTTCCTCTGTGGTGTGGTTTGCTTGTGGAGTTGGGGAGGATGTGAAGGACAAAGCATCCCAATCAATGTCACTCAGATGTAAAGCGTCAATCACAGAGGAGACAGAAGGTGAAGCAACAGCTTCTGATTCAGCGTGAGGCAGGGTACTAATCAGACTTCTGTGGTCGGCTTTGTCCTTCCCAAGCTGCTTATGGCTGACTGGAGAGTCCAAAATCAGCACTTCTGATTTATCTGAGTCTGAACTGGTAGAAGCCAGAGACTGTGGCTGAATGGAAGCTTTCACTGGCAAAGAACTCTGAAGGGTCATCTGAGCCAAGAGATCTGAAACATTTTCACAGACGTCGGGTGACTTTTCCTTTTTACTCTTTGGTTTCTTCTTTTCTGTAAAGGAAAATCAAGATGGGGAAAAACTATGTTAAATGTTAATAAATTAAAATGCCAGCATCAAACCTCAAAAAAAGTTGGGACAAGTGCAACAACAGAGTGGAGATGTGGGTTCTTTAGAGGCATAGGAACCTTCTCATCCATTTAGGCCTCGTTAATGGCGAATTACACATACAGGCTTTGAACAAATATATATTTTAAAGGCTTTGTGTATTTCAGCAAGACAATGGCAATCAACAGTCCACACATATTACAAAAGTATGACTTCACATCAAAACTGATCTGTCTACAGTCCACATTTGTCACAAACTGAAAACATCTGAGACATTGTGAAACACAAAATAAGACAAAGCAACCCCCAAACTGTTGAGATGCCCTTTTTTTTTTTTTTTTTTTTTTAAAAATCAATAATGAGACAACATTTCCCTGTCAGAACTATAGTGATTGTTCTCAGTTTCCAAATGTTTATAGTCTTGTTAAAAGTATAGGTGATGCTAGACATGGCCTCACCCAGTTATTTTTTAAATATACATATATGTATATATATACATATATATGTCACTGTAATCAAACTCAAAATGAACACATGTAAAAGAAAAAAAAAACATTGTCAGCATATGAGCTTGTACGTACAGCGTTAATGGGATTTCCAAATTATTACAGTCTATCTTTTCTTACGTTTTGTCCAATGTGACCCTGTTTTTTCTAGAAATGTGATCATCTATACGAGGAAGCACGGATGACTAGTGAACGCAAAGGTCTGTAGCATAAATTGACAGCTAGTCTGCGAGACAGACACCTCTCAGCTACATTAAAGCCTTTGGTGTGAACTGGTAAAACCAAACTACATTTTCAGGTGTCAGAGCAGCTGTAATAGACAGCCTTGAAAAACAAGTAAAACTTCCAGGTGGCTTTGATCTGGACATCCCAGTCAGCTCCGTGTTGGAAGTCTAGGAAGCTTGTTACATCAGTGAGGGAAAATTTGTTGGTAATGTACCAACATTAACCAAAGTGGGGTTAATTTTAAATCTATCTCAATGAGTAAATACATTGTAATCATTATGTTTATGAAATTATATACTTTTAAAGTGTGTATACTTGACTTACTTTTGGTCTTGTTTTCCTCAGCTAGCGCTTTGCTTCTCATGTAGCTTTCTACTAACTCTGGAAAGGCCAAACGAAAGAGAGACTCTTCCTCCACAGTCCTCACCTCATGTTGGTCTTCTGAGGGCCAATCCTCTGGAAACACGTAATGTTCTGAAGACATTAAAAAACATGTGAATAACACTATGGTTTACTTTATTAATAAGGGATGATACCGTTTCCTCTATGTTAGAGCTGAACTTGTCACTTCAACAGTCTGATCAATAAATCCTTCAAGAAGCTGGAAAAAAAAAATCTTGAAATTTTTCTTGAGAGCACAACATGATGGAGCTAAATATCCTTTTTTTTTCTTTTCAGATCAATAAGTCAAAATTTTCTCACTCCAAATTTTGTGAAATGTTAAACAAACAAAGCTACAGGTTACGATCATAAACTAAATTACCAGCGTTACTGTTCTCATTGTCAAAACCAAACGCTTGTAATCTGAGACTGTGGATATTATTAATGTAGAATATAGTCATTTGTAGGAAAAAAAAAAAGAAATTAACTTGTGGGTATATACATTTTTTTTTCTTTTTAGATGTTTTGTGCAAGGAACCACAATCTTAAGTTAGTTGATTGAGGCTTTCTCGGGCCAGTCACGTCAGACGGGCTTGTTAGTGAAGAGGACTTTGATATAGTAGATTTCCCAGCTCAGGGAGGAAGCCAGTTTAGCACCTAGTGGCTGTTGTGACTGATCTGTCACCTCTGAACCCCACCTCACAGCCAGCCACTAAAGACTACCCGGTGACAAACTCCCTGCACCTCAAACTACTGCTTAGCGCAGCAGTCATGTCGCTCAATTCATGAATAATATATATTTTTTTTCTTCCCTGATCTTACATTACAAGACAAAATGGGCCAATCCATTGACTAAATGAGCATGATTATTTGTACTAACCTGGTTTTATCCAGACGACTTCAAAGCAAGCAACAGCATTCCTGACTCTTGGTTTCAATATCCTTTTGAAGGAAAGAAGAAACATTTAAAACTGTCATGCATGTCTGTAAACTTTATGAAAACATCATAATCATCACAGCATTTCTGCCTTTATTTATTGACGTTTGACTTTAGAAATTGCCGGACTACCGAATGGGCTTGATTTGGCAGGGCACATCCCTTCCATATTTCCTGTTCATCAACTCAGTATAGGTCATCAAGACTAAAACCTTGCCACTGGTGTAGTGCTTTGGCCACTCCATCTTTTGAAAGGCAAATTTCTAGTGGGGAGAGAGAGAGAGAGAGAGAGAGAGAAAGAAAGAAAGAAAGAAAAAAATCACATGCATCTCACCAAATGGATAATTACACTTTCAACAGAACCAATAATCTGTGAAGACATTACCTGCATCAACACCATGTTTGGCTGCCTCCTCTTAAAATGCAACACAGGTTTGTCCTTGGGAAGCAGAAACTCACTAATGATCTGAAAGGTGAAGTTCACGTATTTACAAAAATGACTGATTATAAAATACGTTATTAAAAAAAAAAGAAGATGAAAAAATAAAAGTTACCTCTGTGAAAGGGAACTGTTGACTTGCCAGCGTTTTCCTGAAAAAGAAATTAAATTAAACCACTTGGATCCTCACTTAATCAAAGAATTTAAATTTATAATATTATTAAATTATAAAATGAATGAAAAGAAAATGTCTAAGTTTCTAAAGCCTTTGTCAACACCATCAATTATTGTGAATTTACCAATTCAAAGTTGAAGAAAAACAAAAAAAAGTCCCCCTACCACAGAAGACTATAAAGTTTCTTTTTAATTTGCCTTTTTATTTGTCTAATTTTGTTACAATCACCTAATAAATTAACATAAATTTATCAAGTAATTGTGTCAGTAGTTATGAGACAGCTTCTGATGTAGATCCCTAAGATAAACAACTAACAGTTGTTGCAAAATGACTTAAAGGAACCTACTAAAAAAAACATCAGTACATATACAACATATTACATACAATGAAACTACTAGAGATGTTTCAGCTGTTGCAAATTTTAACTTCTTCAGAACACTGTACAGTATGCAAACAACTGCAAAATGTGCATTATCTAAAAGTATCCACATAGCTTTCAGTATTCTAGAAAAAATTCCCAGTATACATCTCAATGTCACCCTTACATACTGTATTCCATAATGCAATGGGCCACTCCAGTGGAAGCCAGTCATGATGGTCATGTGAACAGATTTGCTTTGCATTTGAACAAATCACTTTTAAGGTGGCATACTACATACTAATGACGACTGCTGTCTCAGAATGCAGCATATACGTCATACTGAACTGTATAGGCTTTAAAGTATGCTGACTTTATGCTCTTATTTTGCATTTGCTTCTCATACCATTTCACTTCTGCTTTATATCACTGTACAGTAATCTTTCATAATTATTTTCATTGTGCTAAATTGTTACTTTTGCAGACATACCTCCTAATGTTTGCTTCTAGAGACAAAGCCTGGCGGGTCTGCTCGTACCGGTGCCAGTCACAGGGACACTGATAGTCAAAGTCCTGAGGCTGACAAAATCGCTGACTGTCACAGAGCACGCAGCCACCACGTTCATGTGCCTTAGCTGAGCCTAAAAACCAAACAGAACCAAATCAGTGAGGTGTCTTGATGTCTGAAATCAGTAATGTGTGTGTATATTTGAACATGACAGATGAGTAGTAAATGACACAAGTCAGTCCTCTGCTTTCTACCTCTTGTCATGACTGCAAACAGGGATCACAGGTCAATACAGGGCATCACTCACCAGGATGCTGACATATGTTGCAGTGAGGAACTTTTTTAACAGCAATATCATGCACATCCATATTCTCCTCCTTCCACTGAATGAACCTGTAAAGATGAGAAAAAAAAGTTTTCATATTTAGCCAAAAATACAGCTGAGACACAACAAAAGGCAAGAAAATAATCTGCAGAGTGTGTGAGGTGTTTCCAACCTCTGCAAAAGTGATTGTCCTTTCAGTGTCTGTATAAGTCTCAGTGCTTGCTCTCTGCCAACACCTGGTACACCCTTAGAGAAACATAAAGATGTACTGGTAGTTAAAATATAAACCATTTATACGAGTCGTGTGGATGCAGCAATTTTTCATGTACACTACCTTGGGAATATAGTCACAACCGAGAAAGATGGCTAGACCAACAAGATTTTCTCTGGACAGGCATAATTCTGTTTGCACTCGAGAAGTCTTGTAACAGTCCACCTGGGGGTCCTGGAGGACAATGACAGAAACAAAGCAGTCAAGAAAGATGGATGCATTCAGATAAAACAGACCTAATTCAGTGGCTTTATATAAAAACTTCATGGATGGGCTTTCATTTTTATCATGGGTTCATGTGATTTCTTTTTTCTTCCAATAATATGGTCTGTGAAGTGACGAAACCTATGATAAAAGTAAACACTTCTTTAGACCACCATGAGGATTTGTGGAACACGAGATATAATCATCCTCCTATTTGTTGCAATCAATTTGTATTTTTGTTGAATACTGAAATTGAACACAGATCATCAAAGCTGAAACAGTTTATTTAAAATATTTCTATACTAATTATTACATTTCTGACATGTATTTTGTGATCATATGAAACAAAAATATGTCACTAAGAAAAGTATTACAGTTCCTAAACAAAATAAAAGACCTCCATAGATTATATTTATCTGATTAAATATTCTGTTTTGAGCAATTTGCAACTAAAAGAGTTGTTTTTTTTTCAAATTACAAAAAAACATGGAACTACTTGCTTAAAATCTCTAATAACATAAATGCACATTTCCGACAAAATTCTGATCTGAGGTTTTAAGCGTCAAGTTCTTCATGTTTCTGCAGTTTTGTGCTTCTTTAACAAAATTTTTAATTATCAAAGGGTACATACATGACTGAAAGCAGCACTGGTGATGTCCATTATACTTATGCGGCACTGCCTGATCTTAGTCTAATTAACCTATAGTCTCAGGAAAGCTGACATTATAAGAGAAATCAACAAACATTTAGACTTCAGCAATAAATACCGTGTTAATTGTCAGTCTGTGATTTAAGTTTAGATTTTCTCTAGATGTAGAGTTAACCATACTTTACTGTTCATATTGAAGTTCCTGTACACTGTCCGGGCTCCATACAAGAAAGCATCTCCATCGTTGGTGATGCAGCCATCCACTAAGCCCTGTGAGTCCAAGTAAGCACACATGGCCTCAGCCTCCCCGGCAGCCGTCACCCAGGGAACACCTAGGTAGTCCAGCATCTCTGCACACTACATAGAGGAATGGCAGGAAGAAGATGACAAGGCTGGGGAAATTATATTATTGTAATTATGATTCAGGTGTGTGACAACCAACCTCTCGAAGTACAGCCTTAAAGCGCCCTCTGCTGGTGTTTGTTGCAGATTTAGAAGAAGCAGAAGCCTTCCTGAATCCTCCGTATCTCGATTCCGTTCTCTTCATCATCGTTTCTGATTTAAGTTTGGGAGCTTCTCCTTCCATGACAAAGACAAGCTTGATCCCCATCAGTGTGAGGGACGAGACTCGGAAAAATAAATTCCTGGACACATGAAGCAATGTATTGGTTTAATTTAACAATAAAAAAATAAAAAAAATACATAAATAAAAACAACATGCTTGACTAAACGTCGCAGAACAAATTAACAATATGTGAGCATTACCTCAGGTGTGGTTTGGTAACTCTCCCCATCATCGCCTGAACGTGCTGAGCCTCGCAAACCCACAAACTCAGGTCAACTGCCAGCGTCTTTCCGCTCAAACTATACAGCGACACCGACTCGCGAACCGGGTCAACAATAGACCACAAATCGTGAACACCCATAATCAACTGTAGTTAGAAAGGGTTGGGGGAGATTTAACATAAATACGAGTACCTAAAAAGCAAAAACTAAACAACACAAAGCAGGACGAACTATTGGAGCGTTCAAACGACGGCGCCGTTAGGCTGCGTTCACATTAGCTGAGGACCTCTCAACTACTCTGCAATGGTCGTGCACTAATTTTCTCAGTCTTGAATATAAAGGACACGTCGAGTTTTAATTGAACGAAAATAGTTAGTAGAGGTTGTTTGTTGTTGATATGGTGCCTATATTGCCATTCAATTTACTGTAAAACAAACAACGTAGAAAAATAGGAGCCATTATTCCGAAGTCGGTCGGGCCCCTAGGAGTTTAAAACTGGCGTCATATTTAAGCGCCTTCTTAAAGTAGTTGCTATGGAAACGAGATGTTTACGGGATGACCGTTTCAACTATGGGGTCACAAATTCAATTAGAAATTGTAGGCTTTATTAGAGACCCTAATTTCCATGTTGCCAAAAGTATTGCCGAGGTAAAGGACAGTTTTTCCAACCGTTATTCATCAATTTTCACCTCAGCGTTAACAACTCTTGTATCTGTCACTGCAGGGACTAAAACGTTGGCTTCCTGAGGCATTTCTAGACCCGAAAATTCAGCCTCTTTTTGAATTTGATTGGTGCACGTATCTCTGCAACAAGAAAAGGGTATGTGATCTCGTTCTACTGGTTATTCGGAATTTTTCTCTGTCTGTCTTTCTTTCTTTTTTTTTTTTTTTTTACTAACCTTTATTACTCCTAACAGCAAGACAATCCTAGTGAAAGTATGGACATATTATTCACCAATAAGCCACTTGGCTCAGATATGTGCAGCTTCTTTTTTCAAAATAGTTTATTTATCTCTAGAAACAGACTTGTTGAAAATTATCAATACTTCACTCTTACCAGGCACGTTTCCCAGATCTCTGAAAACTGCAATTGCTAAGCCCCTTCTGAAGAACAGAAGCTGAGCTCCTTCAGAATTTAACAATTGCAGGCCGATCTCTAATCTTCCCTTAATTGAGAAAATTATTGAGGAAGTTGCATTGATCCAACAGAACGGTTCTTAAATACAAATGATCTTTTAAACAGATATCAGTCTGGTTTCAGAGAAAAAAAAACCTAGCACTGAGACAGCACTGATCAAGATTTTAAATGATATTTGTCTGAATACTTATGCAGGTAAAACATCTGTTCTGCAGCTGCTGGATCTTACTTCAGCCTTTGAGAATAAATCTGAGCTTATTCCATTGACCCATGGAGTTCCTCAAGGGTCAGTTCTTGGACCACTATTATTCAGTCTCCACATGCTTCCCCAAGGTCAGATCATATGTAACAGCATGTTGCTGACCACAGCTATGCAGTTGACACTCAGATACTTGGCTCTTTCACCAAATGACTCTGGTCCATCTCTCTGACTTTGCTTGGAGCAAGTGAATACCTGGATGCAATCAAGCTTCCTTTAGTTAAATCAGGATAGGATAGAAATAATTCTATTTGGTAATAAAATAAAAAATAAATAGAATGAGAGTTCTCACCCAGCTGTAATCCAGAGGGCTCAAAACAAATTCCCATGTTAAGAATCTGGGAGTTTTAATTGACTCAGACCTCAACTTTAGCAGCCACATCAAGGCTGTAACTAAGACAGCTTTTTAACACCTAAAACAAATCTCCAGAGTCAGAGATCTCATATCCAGAGCTGATTTAGAGAAGCTCATTCATGCCTACATCTCTAGCAGATGTGATTACTGTAATGCTCTTTTATCTGGTCTTCCCAAAAAGAGAATCAGACAGCTTGAGCTCATCCAGAACGCTGCTGCCAGAGTCCTAACATGAACCAGAAAAACTGAGCACATTACTCCTGTACTGGGATCCTTACACTGGCTACTAGTTACAATAGACTGTAAAGTGTTGTTTGTCTACAAATCACTTAATAATATGGGGCCAGAATACATTACTGATCTTCTAGTAGAATATAAACCAAGTAGATCTCTGAGATCTTTAGGTAGCAGTCAGCTGGTAGAACCTCCAGT
>JBAMYA010000017.1:6017426-6058448 GCA_037176975.1 Arrhamphus sclerolepis
TATATATATAGATATAGATATAGATATAGATATACATATATATAAACACAAATGCATTACAAAAAACAACATAGGTTACATTAAGTTGTAGCATTCTGCATCCTATTATATTTTCTTTTTATTTTTCACCAAATTCATCTCCATAACTCTTCCCTGATTGCTAATCTGCTGCAGCTGCGCTGATTACCCACACCTGTGACTGATTACTGGTTTAGCGCTTAAGCTCCACTCTCCCATCTCAGATTGTTTTACCCATGTAAGTGGGATGCTAGATGTTCCCTTCGGGTCTTCCTTGTGTTTAGACTCTACTGCGTCTTCTGGTTAAACTCTTGTCTGTTCTGGTTTTCTGTGTGTCAAGCCCTTTGAATTAGCTTTTGTTTAGACTGTCAACAAGTCACCTTCTGTAATGAAAAGCCAAACCTAAATTTTTACTCTTCCTGCCTGTTGTACTGTGTTTTGTTCCTTCCTCTGTGCCTGAGCAAATCTCGTGACACAGGACTGCCTCCCTAGAACACCGCACAACCCACGTGAAATGCATAAAAGCTTTCTATTACATGTTGCTATCAGGTGAGCCCACACAGTCCCCATTAATAAAACCAAGGAAGCTATTCACATTTTCCAAAAATTTCAAGATAGCATCTTGCTTAGCAATATCCCACGTGAGACCATCACTGAGGCAGATTGAGAATCTCCATCAATGTGCCTTTTTCTCTTTGTATCTATGGCTACACTGAGCCCTGCAAAAGCTGATTCAAATGGATCCAATTTAAGCATTAAGCTATAAGACTTTTTGTTTATAAGGGACCTCAGACATTGGAAATCATTTTCTTTTTTAACTGGTTTTGCTTAAACAACTGACAATGTGTACAGCTAAACCTCTAAGGACTGAATGTGGAGTCTCTTAAATTCTGCTCTGGGGCCATAACTCTTTACTTTGTGAGTGAATAATACGTCAGATGTCAAAATCCTGAGTGCCTGGTATGAGATTTTTGATCCAGCACACTTGAGCAAGCCTCAGGGATGTCTGAAACTGGACACCCCCCTGACTTTAGTTCTGTTATATGTATATGTGTTTATGTTATTACCATTGAACAAAGGTCGCCATCGCTTATTGCTTGCAAGAATTCTTGTTTTTTTGCCACTTGAGCAGCAGGTTCATTCTATGTGAGCGCTGATTGAATGCTTGTAATTGATAAGTGGCAAAGACTACACTAAATAGAAACCTCTTTTTTAGAGTAAAAGTAACATCAGAATTTATCTTTAAACTTCCTGTCAGCCCTCCTTGCCAGCTTACCCGCTTGCCAAGCATCTGGGATATGTATATAAGCATTTTTCTTGTCTTTTTTAAAAACAAAACGAAACAAAAAACTGCAAAGACAAAAAAGGAAACTACCATTTCAGGACATAAAAAGCTACATGGCCTTTATAATGAATGTAATCAAATGTGTTGTTTCTGAACGGCCCACAGTTACAGGTTTAGGTTCAAAGGGGGTCACCTGCCACATGCCTGAGTTAATTTATCAAAACAAATAATTGAATTATAGATAATTTTAATATAACAGTAGAACCTCTTGCTTCTATTATTCTTTTTGATACACATTTATAGATTTGAAAACAATTGATTTTGTTTTCTGTGTACATACTACAACCAAACCTCTGTGTGCCCCATGGTTGTTACATTGCTGTTTCCCATCTGATGTGCTGCTGCTGTGGACTGCCCGAGAGCCACCAGAGGCTGCAATTTGTTCACAAATAAGGCAGCCTTGTTTTTATTCCGAGAGTTGACTTGCTCTTCATTTTTAAATCATATTCTACTAATGAGTCACTGTTAAAAAAAACAAAAAACAACAATATGAAAAGAAACAAGGGGAAAAAGCGAAATTCAGGAAGTTGAGTAGAAAATGTGTAATTTCTGCTGTTTTTTGTGTTTGAGACAGACAGATGTATAGAATCCAGGCCACTGTCACTTAAACAGTCTTTTAATTTTACACCTTTCAGTAATCCCAAACAATAACTGGGCTTCAACTTTATCAGCCTTATAACTTTTATTCTTGATTATATGTGTATTCTCACCCCCCTTTCCCCTGTCATATAATTAAATTTTAATTAGATTAATTGATAATCTGTTGAGATTACTACAAAGGTTGCATTGAACACCACTGATCCTTCTGACAGATTTTTAATAACATGTCATTAAATGAGTGACATATTAGAAAATTAATCAAAATGCTTAAGTGCTCTTTGAAGTAGTGAATGATATATGGTATACCATGCAAAAATAGTGATAAGTTGCATTCTCAATGTTTTTTTGTAATTTAAACATAAAACGTTTGCTCAAAATAGTAATAAAAATAACACTACTTGCTTATAAAAATGTCCAAATTTGCATACGAGTACAAAGAAAAAAAAAAGTAGGTTATGCAAATAAATCGCCCCACTGACGCTGTAACTCATTCCTGCCGAAAGGCAGAAAGAGGGGACATGAAAATGTGAGGGGACTCCTTTTGTTCGACGTTTAGTCTCCTCCGTGGCCCCTGGAAAACCATTAAGCAAAGAGGACTTCTCCCAGGAGCCCTGCATTCCTCGGATTCCTGTCATCTGATGTCAGAGCGGAGGGGGCGGAGTTCTGGAGGCGTCTAGACCCGATGATGCCTTCACGGACCCCGTCATAGCTGCTGCAGTAATTCTACTTGTATGAGTTTAGTCCTCGTGTAATATTTTTCTTCCCAAACACACATGTGTCAAACACACATCGAATAACACATCAGACACAATGCTAAAATTCTTTGACATGTGGACTGAACAGACCAGGTATCAAACAATTGACCAATAGGACGATCTAACCCCTGAGCAATAGCAAAAAAAACCCCAAAAACAAAACAAAAAAAGGGACATAAACGGGGACTAATAAGTTAATTTTAAATAGAAATGTTGCTTCGATTGTATTTTTGAGACTTACAAACTACTTCCTTACATGTCATAACTGGGACGTGCATCGCAGAGCTTTTCTTTTTCTTTTAAAATGTTTCCCTCAGGTTTGAACGCACCATCTGCTCCTCTCCCCGCCTGTCTGAACGCCTCCATTGGACCAGAGGGGAGCAGGACCACTACTATAAACATATCAAGAGTCCTAGCGAGACAAGACCACGTCGGTATCTGAGTTGTAAAAGTTTTTTCCGACTGCTTTTTAAAAAATATTGTGGTCGTTTTACTTCACAAAAACAAACATCATAACGTCGATGTGCAACGGTTTCGGGACTTGCGATTTTTTTTTTTTAACTTCTTTTTCTTCTTTGGAACGCTCTAAGGTTGTGCTCATATGATGTGATAAGAGACTTTCGACATTGTTGTTGTCCACACAGGATTTTAAAGCCCCTTAAATGACTATGTGAGGATTATCACAGCGACAAAAAAAGAGTAAAGAAGAGTTTCCAAAACTGGGGGAGATAAAAACGGCATGTAGCGCAGGATAAAAGGGTGAGTTGTGTTTTTTTCCTTTTATCTTTAAACAAAATTTAAAAAGAAAAAGAAAAATAAGGCTTTTCCCTGCTGTTAATCGTGTTCAGTAAGCCTGGAAAGTCGTGTAGAAGAGAAACTCCACATCAGTAGTACAGACGTGGAGGCCACGTAGGGCAGAGAGCAGATCCCCAAATATTTTCATGCCAGGCCCCCCCACTCCCTCCCCTTTCACATAAACATCCATTAAATCTCAGACAGGGCCCTAAATCTTTCAGATAAACTTCAGATGCAAGCCTTCAGTTATAGAAAACCAGAGAACTTATGAACTTAGATGCTGTTAAAACAGGGGGAGGGGCAAGCAGGCCAGTCTTGTAGACTTCCCAAGACTTAATGAGGTTATCCTGAAATTACATTAGAGAGCATGAGGACCTCCTGTTGTCAGGTCCAGTTTTGGTTTGAGCTGTGGCCACATACCAAGATGAGTTTATGATATCTAGAATATTTAGGACATTTTTTAAATCGTTTGACTGTGATTGACAATACATGGATCCATTCACGTGGGCGAAAAAGAACCCAAGTGCCCCTCCTGGGTACCTGATGACAGTATTCAATTCTTTTTCTCTCCTCACACCCAGGCTGCATACTCTGCATGCATGTTTGTGTAAAAGATGTGTTTGGACATGCATGGCTGTGGACTGCCACCATTACTGTAAACAGTGGGGAGTTCCAAAACGGCAAATACAACATAGTTCCCGGAGGCGTAGGCTTCGCACACACATAGCTACACATCTGGCTATCTTTATAAGCTCAAAGGCATGCTGTTTAAATTATATGGTGCAAGTGACTTGGGAGTACACCCATGTGGAGAATTTAAAGGACCACGACTTGTTAGAGAAGCAGTCTTCATCTATGCTTCCTGTTTCAGAGTGGAGACACAGCAGAGGCTCTATAAATGTCTTTTGTTTCAGTGCCATTTATGTCACTCTGAATCAAAGGAAAGTTAACTGAAAGGTGTATTTCCACAGGGACGTTCCATTAATGTTGCATTATGTGACTGAAATAGGTGTTTACTGAATAATGCGAACATGCACTTAATAGGTAAAGTGGGTATTTTTCTTGTTGGCAATTGTCGTTTGAGTCTAAAGGCCATTTGATTACTATGTGGTGCAAACATACCTGTAATTTTGGTCAAGTGCTCTTGGTGTAGCACAGGAAGAGAGTAGGAGGAAAAAATAGGCTTCAGCGGTCATTTTTGTTATTGTTATAGCACTTTAATCAAAGTTGAAGCCAAAACAGTTTGGCTTCATAATGTCCAGTAGGGCAGAAGCATTAACTCAGAACATGTACAGAATGAACAATGCCCTAGAATGGCCCCATGCATGCTGGCTTCAATCTGGGTGTTGAAATTGAACCAGATCTTTATCTGGCCCCTATTAAGGTCACCCTCATGGTTCATTGCCTGTCTGACTAGCTAAATCTGAGCCCAACCTGGTCCAAATCCACACATCCAAAGCCTGCCCAAATTTGACAACTGTTATTGTCCCACAGCTGCCAGAACACAACTGACCGAGCCAAGACTTATCCTTATTCAGCCCTAATCAGCTGCCAACCTGAAACAAAACCTTCAGTTTTGACTTGTGGCTCCCTGGATGTTCTGCAGCAAAGTATTACTACACTGGGAGGGAAAAAAATGAAAGTGTCTTGACCTCCTTCATTTAGAATCTGATTCATCTTCATGATTTAAAAGTAATGTCTGTCACAAATACCTGTTGTATTTTTTTTCTTAATAGTTGAATACCCTAATGACTACTGGATCAAGGCATCAATTGTCGCTGTCTTCCTCAGTCTTTGTAGCCATAGTGTCTCTATGACAGCGATGGCCCCAGTAGGCTCCACTGACTTGGTAAACTGACACCCCATACTGCTTGGTGGCGGTAGTCCACCACGTTCGCTGTTTGACAACCACCAATGAACATAAAGAAGAGTGGGTTGATGAGATGAGGAGACCTGAAGGAAGTGAGATTGTTTCTGTTAACATACACTGCTGTGGTGATAAATGAGATGAGTTGAATTTGAAAGGGACATTGAGATGGCTCAATAATGTAAATTCCTGCCTATTGTATGTTCAATACGCACTGAGATAACACCACCCACCTGCCCACCTAACAGGTTTTTTTATTTGTCTCTTATAAGTTCCTGAAAAACCCTGTTGCAGGGTCATTCCTAGTCAAGTAGATGCTTGCCAGTACATGATTCCCCTTTAAAACCAGCTGGGACCCTGCTGATGGCGACTTGCCTTAAAAAAAACAACAACAAACATCTCAATAATTTACATTTCCAATATTGCATCCTATTGTGTAAGCAAAAGTCCCTCATCCATATTGATGACTTAAAAATGATCAACCACAGGAATATGAATGATATGGGGGAGGGACAAATCTCAGATATCTATGGGCCTCTTTTACTTTGTCATTTTAAACCCATTTCTTTTACTTTTAAACACTGCTTTCTTATTGGAAATTATGCCTAATTGCAATTATATTGGAATTCATTGCAGCTATCAATGACAATGACAATTTTAGGTGATGGAGTATAAGCTAACTTTGATCACAAAAGGAGTCATTTGTGCTTGTGGTTCTCACAGAGATGATTTTGTCAGAGGCTAGGTGTGCTATAGAAGTTCTTCTCACTGGCAGCTGAGTGCACAACAACAGAGCTAAGAGCGTGCAGCAACCTGTCCAAACTCTCCCATACTCCACCAGGTGTTCCGTATTAGTTGTCAAACTCTGCTGTCCCTTTCTATCACAGCAGATCAGACTTCTTCAGAAACATATGACTCTTCCCATGATATGGCCTGCATATGAGCTGTGTAACAGCTCGTATGGGAATTTGAAGATCTGAGGACCAAGTAGACATTTTCCATTTGATCCCAAGTTTAAAAGGTGTTAATTTTCCTTCCCTTGCAGTCATTGCACGTATAAACTACAGCCGGATGTAAACAGTTGCAAAACCAAAGAGTTACTGTTTTCACAGGCCTGTAAAGTCAGTACTACTGACGTCCGTAGTGTTGGTGCCTCAGGGCCCAGTCGTGAGAAAACACTGTGTGGCTTTTTGGTCATATTGTGTGTGTATGTGTGTGAAGTTGTATTTGTGAGTATGGTTGTGTGATGTGGTTCCCAGGAGGGAATGGGGGGCAGGGGTATGGAAAATGTGAAGAGCATGGTGGTTTGGCTTCAGCAGACTCAGTGGCGGATGACTGAGGGTCCCACGTTTCTGTTGTTGACTGTGGAGAGCTGCTGCTATCAGTGTTACTGTCCGTGTTTACACTCTCCTTCCCTCAACCCACTCTTGACCAACTGTACCAACATGATAAGAGGCAGTTACCAGTGTCACATCCCTTCTGCTCCATTCCCTAGTTCCAAAGCTTATCTAAAGCCTTTGTTTTCTCATTGAGGTGCTGGGAATCACCGGTGTTTTGTATGCATTTGGAGTATATGCAGTCACACATGTATGCACACAGTGTCCCCCTCTAGAAGGGCCCTCTGTGCCTCTCTTTTGTATCAAGTCAGATGACATCAGTCTTCTGATTTCACCTCTGCAGGACGTGAAGCTGAGCAGCTTCAATGCTGCTTTGGAAAGTTTGAATCTGGTCATTTATTCCACTTGAAACTTCCCCTTTCATATTGTAGTGAGAGTGTTTAGATTACTGCGATTACTGTCAACTTTAGCAGAGTGGTACTTGCCCCAAGCATATACTTAATTTTTTTTTCATATAGTTTCCTTGGATGGTAAAATCTGTGTACATGCAGTTTGTTTTCCACTATGAAAACAAACTGCATGGTTGGGAAATTTTAATTTTAATTTTCTTGTAGAATTTGCTGTCTGTCACGTCTGTTTGCACTCATGTGTCTTTACTCTTTTCTGCATCCTGACTTTGTCCGGTGAATAAAGAGCAGTGGTTGCTGGAAAAATAGCTTTTACAAGAAAGTGCTTTTACTTGCATCTTGGAGTTGCCATAATTTGCTGTCCTAAATATGGTTACATATACGGGATTTATTCTCAGTTCCCAAGTGTATAAGAGCTGCTGCATGGACGTGACATGCGTAAACCTTATCTGTTTTAAATAAAAGAAATGCACACAAGCATGCACAGTGAGCTCAAACATTGACATTTCCTACACTTACTGATTAAGTTGAGTTTGGAGGCTTGTAAAGTCTTGGATCAAAATGGAAAGGCTCAAGGAAAGGACGAGTTAAAATGCAGTTTACCAAAACTGCGAGTACTTTCTGCAAAGACTCAGGACTATTGGGCAACTCTTTTGCTGGTATCTTGTAGTTACCAGGGATCACGTACAGGGGACATATTTTGGGTTCTGGGATAGTTATGCAAGGCCAAATGTCTGATGTGCTCTCCCATTACCAGTAACAGCAAAAAAAAAAAAAAAAAGGAGAAGAAGAAACTTTCAGGAACCGCCTAGGGGGTGAAACGCGTAAGTGTAGTTGGATAGGTACCCAGAGCAGTCTCTGGATGGGGTGTTGGTGTTGACTCACTGATTGGGTATGCTGTGGGCAGGTGATGACATCATTCAGCTGCCTAATGTCCCTTTGCATACGAGTTGTTATTGTTGTCTTCTCATTTAGCACCAAAAATATTCAAATGGGAAACAGAAACACGTCAATTATCAAGTGTGTATCTTGCAATTTTTGTTTGCTTTAATTTTATTTCAGATTTCCTCTTTTTCTTTACTGGTGATTGACAAATGGCAAAAGCAATCCAGTACCTCTACAGCTGAAAGGACGGAGGAGGTGGTCGGCCTTTGAGAGTATGTGGTAACCTATTAAAAAAAAAAAAATTAAGATGGTTGAGTTTTCCAATCATATCCACCTGTCACAGTCATCGCTTGGTTAGCTAGTCAGACTTTTCTATTTCAGTCAGCTGGGGAGAGATGCTATGTAGCTTGAACTGTGGTATTCAAGCAACCCTGAGAATCAACAAAGAGAATGCAGATGACCAGCTTTAAGTCATTCGGTGAACTTATTATTTACTTAAATCAATGACTGGAGTGAAGCCCGGCAAAACCACGTCAGTCCGCGGTATTTCTGCTGATACTACCCACTGAGTCAACGAGTCTGTAACTCAGTCGGTTCAGCTTAATCACCTGAGTCTGCGGTATTTCCGCTACCCCGCTGTCCGCTCTCACTCACGCAATTCCATTGGCAGTTAGAGGACTCATAAACCGTGTTAATGGAGACGTCGGACTCGTGATTCATGATTCAGTAGGAAGACTGGGCTCATTAACCAAAAGTAAATGACGAACCGGCCAGCTCTGCCCGCACCTCGATAGTGGTGAGTTGGCGGAGAGACGGGAAGAGAGGGGAATGGAGTTAACAAAATTCGCACGGATGTAGATCGGTGCTTAAAATGGGTAGAAAAAAAATTAAAATGATGGTCTATTGACAGTGGTGCAGCGCCACCATCAAAATATCTCAAAAGGAGCTCAGAAACCGATGATGGTGCCAGACAAAAGGACGGTGATGCTACCCCACCATTGTTATATGGTGGGGAGAACCCTGGTTTTGTCAGTGTACTGTAGTCAGCCCAGTAGACCTGAGATATGAATGAGGACAGGCTTTTCTTTTTTCACATTTTAATCTAATTATTTTTCCAAATATTTTTATTTCCTGTGTTGAAATGCAGAAAAATCTTGGTCTGATGGAACACTAGCCCATCCTTGGAAAAAGAAAATCCCAGAACTTATAGTTCCAGGTACTTTTGCTTGAACTACGGCTCTTCGTGACCACTTGGACTTCACAGATAGACGACTTGTTGACCACTTGTTCACAGATAGATCATGCACACAACACTATGGGGTGTAAATTAATACCTTACACATCTTACTGCTTGAGATTATGAGTAGAATTTGCATCATATACACGATGTGAGCTCATACAAAGGTTTCAGTTGGGACTTTAGGTCAAAATTGATTTATGTCTATTAGTGTTGTGCAGTGGCTCTTTTCAGTATAACTCTAAAATCCAGGCCGTTTTTTGAAAGCGGATCGGAAAGCAGACGTTACTCATGGAAGTAAGCTTTCTCTTTAGACACACTTCAGATGTTAATATCCGGTGTTTTATGAGATGAGCTTCTAAGATATATGTAAAAAAGTTTTTTTTTTTTTTGTACAAGTGTAATTGGGTGGAATCTACTGTCTCTGGACCGAGGGTGTGTGATTTGTGTAAACACACCGTCTGGATGTCTGGACTGTCTGGATGTCACCTCTGCCTGGACACTGTTTGTCACTGTCCCTGTGTTGTATGTCCTCATACAGCAGAGAGGAAGTGGGAGAGAGAATGTGTGTGTGTGTGTGTGTGTGTGTGTGTTGGAGCGATGGAGATGCAGAGGAAAAAAAAACGGCCTGAAAGTGAAAAAGCAGATGCGTTTGTTAGAAACACACTGTCTGGCCACCTGGCTCCACCATCTGTTTGCAGCTGCCTTTGTGTGTGTGTTTGTGCGAGAGCACTGGGTTCCTTTTGTAGAAGATAAACTATATGTACAGTAAATTTGGGGTGGGTGGGGGGTTGTCTAGGTCAGATAGATGCATACATGGTCAGGGTGTCAGATAGGAGTTCCTTGGCGATGTGCCTCACTGCTAATATGTTGTCGTGGAGTGTTTCTCACAAATTCTGGTTATACTCGTGGAGCCCCGACGCCGGACATTACCCAGTCTCTCCTATGCCCTTGTCAGCTGTCACTCCCCTAATAGACTGTGGTTGGGTACTTAGATGTTACATTTCCTTTGTCAAATTATGCCTGAATTCAAGTTGGTGCACCATCATGTATTGATTCTGTGTAGTTGGAATTTATTTGTGGGATTATTGTGTTTGCATTGCTCTGTAATTACACCTCCAGATGCTAGCAGGCAGCGCAGGTTCTTTTGCTTGCTGCCGTAGTTTGCGGTGATGACATTCCTTTAATTTACTTCAATAGCAATATTCAACAGATACTCTCTTAGATTTTTTTCTTCCCATTTCTAAATTTAATGAATTAAGTTTCTTAGGCTTTTCTTCCTTCAGTGGCACAGTGGGATGTTGTTTCATATGTGTTGCCATGCTCAATGTATTGTCATCTTGTTAGTATGGCTTTTCCTGGCAATGCTGTAAATGCTTTGTACACGACCACATAATTCATGACTATGTTGAACCAAAGATGTATGTATGTATATGTGTGTGTATATATATATATATGTATATGTATGAGTAGGTTGCCAAGTGCATTTGGGTGGCCATTAATATACGTGGGCAGTCTGCCCAGGTTTTAACATTGTGTGGGAAACCCTGATGTGTGATTGCGCCTTTATCGCAAGTTTAGGTTTACTCTCCAGTGAACTGTGCAGCAGGTTTTAGTCACTACAGAGTAATGTCTGATCCTGGGCTGGCTCCTGGAAGCTGCCGCTCTCCAGACATACTTTGGCTGTATGTGTCCTGGAATTCCTGTGTACTTAGAGCTGTGTTTCCCCAAAACATCTCACCAGTGAACTCGGTGGTAAGCCAGTAGGGCACAAGAGGATCAGAAACCTAAGAAGATTTCTGGAGTATCAGACTAAATCTGGCTCTAATAGCATTTTCAAATTCTTTTTTGTTTTAACTCTGTTTGGAGTAACAAGGCAATGCAATAACTGACAAAGTTCACATATGAAATAATTTAGGTCAATTAAGTTCTAAGTTTGCCTGCTCATTAGCTTGAGATTGCTACTAAACATTGCATCACAGCCTGTCAAATCTAAGCATTTGTAATTTGCTGAAAGAGCAGTTTGAAATTTTATGCTTTATTTTCACTGTTAATTGAATGAAAATAAATCTGTGGATTAATACAAGTTAAAACCAGCTTTCAGATTCATCAAACAAGAAGCAATATTTTTTCCTTGTTTTCATTGTTAAAGTATGCATCCTTAAGAAGTCCTCATCGCTGATTTGGACTCTGCTATCTGATCCAGTTCTGGTTTAGGTTCATGGACCAAACTGTAAAAAGAGTATCCTAGAGGAAGGATTTTTATGAGCTGTGAAGCACTTAACCTGTTTGTTTTGGTACAGCGCTCATGTGTAATAGGAGGGGAGCGAGATGGGGCAGCGTTGGTATTTCAGACAGAGACAAGCAACAGAGATCAGATTGATTGAGTTACGCACGCTACACTTGCTTCCTCGCTCTCAGCAGCCTGCGTCTAATGGTCTTAGCAGCAGGTGACAAAGTGCTGCTTTGTTCCCACTATTGTGTGGATGTGAATGGAGCACTGCCACAGAAGAGCAGCGATGGACCAGGGTGGATAAGAACACACATCAGGAGCTCTGTTCCTGAGATGTTGTACAATAGTTCATGAGTTTTTAAGTGAATGTTGCCAAATGGGATTCTAAAAAAAAAAAAAATCTTTATTTATTTTTTAAATCATATATGACTTTTTAGTATAGTGTAGTTATCGAGAGCACATCAGCCGTGGACGGACCCTTTGTTTTCATTGTGTACACCGGTCTGGCTGGTTGTGGTGTGCTTTTTTGTCGGAGCATGTTTCGGTTGTTCTCAGGTGGCCCCTACAAGCACAATCCACACCTGCGTGGGTAGAGACATGACTTGGGGTAAAACATTGCACCCCGAGGGGGAAAGCTGTGTCAACATTGGTTTATTAGGCCATTTTATAACCTTTTCTTGTCAGCTGTTAACACATGGCTGTTTGCTCACTTCATTAATGACATCTGCACACCTGTCAAGTTGTCTATTAAAGAATGATGGCACGATCCATATGTACTTTTAAGGACATGTTAGCATGCCGTTGGCATTTCTTTTTTCTTTTTCTTTTTAAACCCAAACACTCTGATAAAACAGGAAGGGAAATGCCGCCCTAAAATTACACTCATAGTGCCTCCAAAGGAAAGTAGCTAGCATAAATAACTGGATCATCAGCAAGAGCAAAGATTTGAAAGTTTGCCATTTAAATGTCACACAGAATAGGGATTCTTACAGGTGGTCGAGCTAACCATACCACCATGCAACGTATACCAGTTAGAACTAGAGTCAAATGTGAGTCCTTCTGTCTGGCGGGTAAAACTGGATGGTGCAACATGACAAAGAACCCAAGATTGCCAAAAAATCTGAAACAAAATTGCAGGAAAAAAAAAAAAAGAAGCAAGAGGTTTGAAATGCTGTTGCAAAACCTTAAGAGAGCTGGGAATGAACAAAGATCCTCAGACCTCAATGTGCTGAAGAAAATTTGTAAAGGAGAACTATGTGAGGGACAAATAATGGCATGCAGAAAACCTCTAAGTGTAGTCAACTTAAGCAATGGGGAATACAAGAGCTTCCTTATTGTTATGGAGAAATACTTTGGCATCTAGGCTCTGACATCATCACTTCCCACAAATTATATTTACACTGAAATATTGGAGTGATGAGCAGTCCTTATCCTCAGACTGGGAGCTTAGAGGTGGATACTGAGGTGGTGGTGGTGGTGGTGGAGTTTCAGAGCAGCAGCAAGCTTGGCTGTCAAAGGAGAGATGGGGAACTTTTTATTTTTGTCCCTTTTTAAAAGTCTTGTGAACTTGTAATTTGCATGAACAATGCTGACTGGTGTTTGTGAGCACAAACTATTGCCCGAGTTGACCGCCTGAACCGACTCGTAGGTGTCTCCACGCTTATTGATGCTAACGGCGGTTCTGCAAGTGTTCTTCTTTACAGTGTTTTTGAAAATATTTCTTAGTACTTTAAATAAATGCAATGCATGCAAAGCGTAAGCACTCACAATGGGGGGAAAGTAAGGGTTTGCCCATTGCTGTATTAGTCTGGGTGAAACAAAGACCAAAAAAAAAAAAAGGTTTTATATATATTTAGACAAAGGTCACTACTCTGAAAAATAAAAACAATCCTGGTTCCTCAGTTTTCCTTCTTGGTTTCTCTGCACCACAAAATTACAATGTGCAAATTCATAAGCGTATGTGCTGTTTTTGCTCGCTGGAAATAAACATGATAGTTGGATGAAAATGCTGTGCAGCATTTCAGCAGTGCTTTATTTTTTTGCATCAAGGAGTGGGTTTGATCCCAAACTATTGTCTGTCTGTCTGTGTCTGCTTTACTCAACCACACACTCCCAAACCATGCCACTGATTACTAGTTTAGAATTGCACCAAATGCTGTCTGGTCCTTTGGCTAACCTCGAAGGAACCTGGTGTGTGTGCTATCTTGTGTATGTGTTTGTGGCGTGCCTTGTTCATGCATGTCTGTGTTTGCACACTACACAGTGAATTTCTGCGTCTTTATTTTTGACTCTGTTTGTTTATCTGACATCTGTGTACATGTTGACGGTGATCTTGCAGATTTTTGTCCCTGGGAACATTTGTTGAGGCATTCTGGGGGGAGGTTTCGCAGTCACTTCCCTTAAACCAGAGCCAGAGAGGAGGGTCGAAAGGTGACGACTGTGGTCTCAGTGGCCACATATCCAAAATCTAAGCTGATTTATTCAGCAAGTGTAGGCCATTTACTCACTTGCGGTGGCGTTCCTTGTTTGGTGAGCATGTGGTGCCATGAACGCTCAATAAAACACACATGAATCACATGCACTCCCAGAGGGACACATCTCGTATGACAGCTTTCATTCAAGTTAACCCTGCAGTGTAATTTTCTCCCGCTCGCTCGGCTTTAATGTACACAAGCACTCACAATCGCAGTCCCTCCTTGTGGTGCATACTTGTGTCAGGTGTGCTCTGTTTTTCCAGTCAGGGTTAGAGAGGAATCTGGGCTGGGATCCAAGCTGACTATCAGGAGCACGTTGCCAGAGCCCAGGACAAGAAGCAACAGATCCACTCTATCTTTACTCCTCCTCCTCTTCTTTTCCTGGCTTGCCAAGCCAGCTTTTTTTCCCCCTCATCTGCTGATAATTGCTTAGCTATGCCAAATTTAGGGTATTCAACAAGTGATTTGCATATATCCATTTTTTCATTTTTGGATACTTTTTGTTTATCCAGTTTTTTTTTTCTTCAAGGTTTGTTCTTACCTCTGGAGGTGTGGAGCCTTTTTTTGTGATCTAGAACTAGTCTAATAATGTAAAACAAAACAAAACAAAAAAAAAAGTTACTACTCTTAGTTAACACTGTTGTCACATCATGACACTGACGATTCTTGTTGGGATACTGGCCTTATTTGAAATGGCTTGGTGACTGCTGGCAAAATCGCTTCGTTTTAAGTGCTTACTCTGGGCTCGTCTCGGTGTGGTACGTACATAGACTTGGTTAAGTAAAGGTGTGATGATACAGAATACAAATGTATGTGTGTTAAATGTCCTGCCCCACTTCAAAGGTCTTTCCTCATTATAGACATGAAAGGAATCAAGGACTAACCCAGATATGTGTTCAAAGTTTCCCCAAAGAGTTTCTTCAACCTTAAAACCACAGTGTGCATGTGTTTGTCTTTTTCTTCTTGTTTTCCATGTGTTGATTGTGCACTAGTTTTATGAGCTGCTTAAATACAATTCCTTATGTTCTTCTTTGTG
Source organism: Arrhamphus sclerolepis (assembly GCA_037176975.1). Taxonomy (NCBI): domain Eukaryota; kingdom Metazoa; phylum Chordata; class Actinopteri; order Beloniformes; family Hemiramphidae; genus Arrhamphus; species Arrhamphus sclerolepis. The sequence goes on from JBAMYA010000017.1 coordinate 6,032,416, forward strand.
ACAAGAGCGACCATAAAGTAATTTTTTTTTTTCCCCCCCAAGTACATGAGTTACCACTGCTTGTGTGTAATCTAACACACTGTCACATTGTATACTACAGTGTGTGTGGCACTGTGCTGCTGTGAAGCAGAGAGAGGAACAAGGCGGATAAAAAAGGAAAGGGAAGGCCTCCCACGTGGGCAGATACGAGACTTAGAAGCTGCATTAGTTCCTTAGAGCCAGCTGCCGGGTTCAGATGGATGTCTGAGCTCGTCTGTTTGATGTCCATTCATCCATAGCCTTACGTCTCTGCCTCTGTCTCCCAGCTTTCCTTGAAGCTGGGCCTCCTGGGACTGGAGAAAGCACAGCTGGCCAAACTATAGGGTGTCTGCTGCTGTACCATTCTTGCCTCCGCTCGAGCCATAGCTCTAACACTTCTGGCATTATCGCTGGTAATTCTGCTCACTCAGTCTGTTTTCTGTTTCTGTGCGTTCATGGGAGGTAGGCAAGATGATAATCGTTTGAGATATCATGTGGGAGGGCTTGATAGGAAGACTGCGACTGATTAGAGCATTGTGTAGTTTCCTGATTCTCATGTGCTCAAGCCTTAAAGAAAAGAATTTAAAATAACATGATAAGTTATGAAGTCATTCTACTTTTTCAGTGTTGTTGACTTACTGTACTCTTTCTAATCTCTCTGTACAGCACCGGTTCATACCATCCTCATCGTCCTCCTCCCCTACTCTGGACAGCTTTGGGAATGGGCCAGCGCCTTGCCTGGGTGCATCTCTCCGCCCGGTGGTGTGGCTGGCGTCGCGCGAGAGTGAGGAGGGCAGCAGCAAGGTCATAGAGCCTGCCCACCCCTCTCACCGCTCGCTTGCTCTCAAGTGACTTTTGACCCTTGACTCAGTCGTGACCCCCACCCCCCTTGACCAACCATGCCCTTCCGGCTGAAGCTGCGGCGTACACGGCGCTACAATGTCTTGAGCAAGAACTATTTTGTAACACGCATCCGCCTGCTGGACAACACTGTGATTGAATGCACCCTGTCAGTGGAGAGTACGGGACAGGAATGTCTGGAGGCGGTGGCCCAAAGGCTGGAGCTGCGGGAGGTTAGTCTTTTACTTTTGTGACCCTGCTGCATGCTGGTGTAAGGTAAAACAACTAAGATATTCAGATGTCCTGAAACATCTGTCATCTGTTGAAATTTTCCACACCCATCAGCTAATTGTTGGATTTAATTTTATACATTTGTGTTAACACTGCTTGCTTGTAACTGACCCGTGTTGCACGCCACTCTTGATCTGTGACTCCCTTTGTAGTCTGCGTCCTGAGGAGTCTTTGTTTGTTTCTAACGTAGCATGGCTCCCTCTGTCCTGTTTTTATTTTTGTTCAACAGCAGAAAAAAGGAACCATTCACCCCCTCATCTCTATTAACTCTTCCTGTATTTGTCTTGTCTTTATTTTCCCTTTTAATCAAGGACGTTGTTATCAGATGGGGTGGCCGATGCAAATAAGGAGAATATCGTAATGGGGAAAAGTTAATTTAAATCCCACGTGTAATGTGTGAAAACGTAAAAGTCATTGGTGTATGTAGTTTGGCATTGCATTTATTGTCTTAACTATTGTTTGAAACTGTCCGTGAAGGGGAGACATCACAGGAAGGATGTATGTATGTGTATTTGTCTGAAGACGAGTTGAGTGTGATGAATGTTTGTGTTCAAATGTGTGTCTGCGTCTGTTGGAGCCTCTGACAGTACGACATAGTGCATACTCACATAGTGTTGTGGTATTTGTCAGGTGTCAGTGATCTTATAAATAAGGTGGTGTGACACCACAACTGTAATGGCTGCCTGACTCATGAAGCCACTCTGCGTGTGTGTCTTTGTTTGTATCTTAGACCGTATTCTTGAACTTATTACAATGAAATGATACAGAAAAAAATGTGTCTTTACGTCTTTGAGATCTCAGTGACTCACTCATAACAAAGTTCATTTAAAAATTCATTTTTTTCCCTCCTGAACTATATGAATTGATATCAAATAAAGGGTGCAATATGAGACCTCACTGCTTACGCAGACTGTTATTGGTAGCTGTGTGACATTTTCAGGTAGAGGTGCTGGAATTGATTTTGTATTTGCTTTATCTCTCTTCTGCTGCAGCACTAGAAATGTCTTTGAGGGAGGAGTAAAGGATTATCGTGTTGCTTTTTTTTTTTTTCCATATTTTCACAACTGATCTTTGTTTCTTCTTTGTCTCACCCCGACCCTCCTTTCCTTTCTGTCCTTTGGCCTCGTACATCACAATATAGACCCATTACTTTGGGCTGTGGTTCCAAGGGAAGACCCAGGCCCCGGCCCAGCGCTGGGTGGAACATGAGAAACCCCTGAAGAAGCAGCTGGACAAGTTTGGCAATGAGCCACTGCTCTTTTTTGGAGTCATGTTCTATGTTCCCAGTGTTTCCCGGCTGGAGCAAGAAGCCACCAGGTAAAAGTGTCCTATCATACATTAGATATGTTTTCTTGTCGCTCTTAAAAGAACAATCTCTAAAAGTAGAGCTTTTTGTCCCAACAGTGCAGAAATTACAGTCTAAATAGCTAGAGGGAAAAAGTTATTCATTTGTTTAACATTCTTTTATTCATTTTCTGTGCCATGTGGTTTACAACTTTTTCCAAATGTGTGTGCGTGTGTTAGTGAAAAATTGATTGTTTAGCAATGTGTGACTAGTAAAGAAAACCATGTATGCGTCAGACACTGAAGTGAAATTATCAGTGAAATCGTCTGACCAGTTTGAACCAACAGTTTTCGTTCAGTTTGAATTTTTGATGATTTGATCACAGCGAAGATGGAGAAATGGACTTCTGAGCTCAGTGGTAATGTAAAGAGACATCTGTTGGTACATCTAACTACTTGCAGCACAGTGTTTCATTTGTTTACTCCAAAAAAAATGATCTTGTTTTTTAAAGAGGAATCTGGAACATTATTATCTATGAATAGAGCCAGGTTTCTTTTTACAGTTGTAATCCAAAGCTAGCATTTTTCTTACTCCAATTTCACAAAACAGATATTAGATGGATACTGATTGACAGGCCTCTACCTCTCAAAGATTTTCTTTGATATGCATCTCTTCACCAACACCTCAGTAGGATACTTATGTTGTCATCACATTTGCTTTCTGCTTTTTTTGCCAGCTGTTTACATCTTCTTCTCCTCATATTTTCCTGTTCTCACATATTCTGATTGATGCAGCAAATTCCCAGCATGGGCGCTCTGTTGTTTAAATATTTTTGCCGTGTCTTTTGTAAGACGTTTAAACAAGCCTGAAGTTGTAACTGGCATGTGACTCATTAAGAGTGTGCACCAACCCTGCGGTTACTATAAGCTGGAGTAAAATTCTAGTTTTAAGACTACACCACTGTATGTCAAAACGTCTGAGTTTACTTTTAGGGTGATTTACTCAGAGGGAAAGTTATGACATGATTCAAGCTTTTTCACACAGTCCACAGCCTCCTTATGTACCAAGAGGATGACACTGTGCATATGCTGTCAGCTGCTACTGCTTTTATCTGCAGTTACAGGGCAGATTCAAAGCAGAGAGACGTATAACTGCATCAGAGGAGGAACCTTTTTGAAATGGATGTATTTATTATTTCTTGAAGTCACAAGCATCGTATACCCAGGATAATTAATTTTTTTTTACTTCGGTGGACTTCTCCACTACATCAGAAGTGTCTCTCCATGTAAGGCAGCTACATCCAAGTGCTCGGTGATTGTTGCGTCTGCCACCACGCCTCTTTTTATAATGGTTAGACATGTTGCATCTGTTTTGTCTGCACTTTCATCAACAGCTGATGAAATTGCCAGGCAACCATCTCTTCAGCTAGCTGTGTTGTCACATTTCCTGTTAGTGTCTTGACTCAGTCGCTGATGGTGCTTCTTGACAAATTGACATTTTTGAAAAGTTTGTTTTGTCCAGACACACCTGCTCATGCACCTTTTTTGCATGTGTTGCTTCAAAAACCTTCTGGAAAACACCATGTGATTTCTTTATCCACAATAAAACTTTCACTGCTGGATAAATTTTGGCTGAAGCTTTTCTGAACATATCCTACTGTGATTGTAGTTTGCCATTTACAGTAACTTTTGGACAATTTGTTGGTTTTTTTTTTGTTTTTTTTAAACCATACTTAACTCTGTGAGATTTACATTGTATTCTTTTTTTTTTTTTTTTTACTACAAACACTGCCTCATAATACTAAAGACATTCGGGTTTTTCTCCTTGAAGCACAAGCATGTATTCTTTATCCCATCTCTCTCCTTGGACATTTTTGGTGTTATTTGGAGATATATCTCATGCTCATTTATCAGAAATCTTCCGGAGTTAACACCTGATATGGCAGCTACAGTCTAGTGGCAGGATGCCATCACTTCACAGGGAGATGGAGTTTATGGTTAATTACGCTGTAAAGCAGCATACTTATCATGTAGGTTTGTTGCAGGGCCACTAATCTGTGTTAGTTTGCATGTACGACATGAGGAACGTGACGTTTTAGGTCGCAGCACTCACACTCATCTGGGGCTTTGCAGATCTGTGCCTTTTTTTTGGCCTGATATATGTTTATGTGGGGCAGAGACGGCCCCTACACCATTCGTACTTCTGTATTATTGTTTGCGCCGCACTGTAATTACACCACCAACAGCTAGGTGGCAGTGTGGGCTCTTTTTCTGCAGTGCTGTAGCTTGAAGTGCTGAGTTTCCTTTTGTTTACTTCCTGTACGTAGACATGCAGACATGGTGAAGTATATTTTATGTGAGTTTATTGTTTTTAATAAGTAGTGATGCAAATCACCGTTCTACCCATCTTGGAATGATGAAGGAGAAATAGTGGCAGGAAATTCGAAAACAAAGAACAAATCTACTAGTCAGTGATTCATGTGGTCCCCGATGCCATGACATGTGGTTACATTTGGAGTGAAGTGCATGTCAGCCCTGTGCCGTAGGTGTGAAGCCTGCTTAGAAATGTAAATCAGGCTTTACCCGCGATAGTGGATTCCCCTAGTTCTTCCAGACAGGATCACCACTTGTGTGCCCATCAGTGCTGACTTTTTCCTTGTCAAAATGACAGAAACATAGCTTAGTTCAGCAACGTCAACATTCCTTCCTATTTTGTCTTTCCCCTCTCACATAATCGGTACCTTTCATCTTCTCGGCAGCCACTTTACCCGCGTCATGTCAGCCGTAGAAGGATAAATGTGTAGCTTCTTTGTTTTGGGTCAATGTAATGTGTGAATAATTATATAATCTTTCTCTTCTAAGAGAGACAAGATCGCTATACGTTTTACTACAGCGTGTAGACTGATGGTGTGTGTTAGACGCTGAATGAGCATTCTGGGTAGCTGTGAAGAGTGCATGTGAGGGCCAGTGTGTGGCAGCCAGTGTAGCGTCCTGATTTCTTTCTCTCAGACATACATTCACACTCTGCCTCGCGCTGAGCTGCTGAATTTGTAGCCTGTGTCTTGCTGGATGTGGGAAAGGTCGAATGCAGGTCGTATCTTGACGTTTTGACGCAAGTTGGTCTGAAGGTGTGTGTGTGTGTGTGGTGTGAATCTGTTAACCATTGTCTTCTTGGTAATGTTGAAGCGCAGGACTCAACATGAATTTGTGCACTTCCACTGAAAAGCAACAACATGTGTTTGTGACCAACGTGTGTGTGTGTGATAGAAGACTGAACAGACTACAGAGTGTGTGTTTGTTATACAGAGACCAGGATTTTGTCAGAGTTAAAGGGTGGTATTCCAAGAATCCCCTGCAGGCATTTATGGTGTGTGTATGTGTGCATGTGTATGTGTGTATGTTTGTCTATGAGGGCTGTGGAGGTTATGATGGGGACTTTGGAGCAATTTAGCAAACAATGTTTGCTGTTTATTGTGTTTTTTTTCCCCCTCAAGCCACCTCTTTTTCTTACAATTCTTGTACACGATGTCACTCCTTATCAAGAACAGATTTACACATCTTTAGGTTAACACTTCATTCTTTCTCAGGGTCCTTATGTCCTTCCCCTTTTCTCCTTTTCTTTCTCTTCTTCTGCTTGTCAGGAATGTTGGCACAGCCGTCCAGCGTAGGAGGTAGAGCGCACATTCCTCCCAGCAGAAGTTCTGGGGGTAAAAGGGGAGGGGGATGTCTGGATTTGCGCGCACACACTCACACACCTCGCACACTCCTCCGAGAATCCCCTCACGAGCCAGCTGCAGTCCTGTTGGAAGAGTTTGTTACAATGCGCTGCTTTGTGAGACCATACATGCTCCCTGAGGCAACTTTTCTAAAAGGGTCTGTCCCGTCACTCTGCCCGTCACGTTGAGAACAATCTTCTCAACTTGTTTTGAAGACGTTCAGCCTTTTGGATGTACTCATTACTGAAAATTAAAGGTTTTTAAATAAGCCTATAAAAAAAAATCAGTAAGCCTTCTTTTAAAATGATAACAATATAAAGTCTGAAGACTGATTTGGATCATGTCCAGCAAAGCAGATCTTTTACTACGCACTAGCTTCAGTGACGGGATGTGGTGGGGGTAGGTATTCAGAGACAGAGAGACAGACAGAGTTTAAGGCAAGTGGGGACAGAAAAGGCACGGCTTTGGCAGCAAGTCTTGGCACAGGGTTTGCACCTAATTATGTATGTGGTCTGAGCATGCTGTTTGGATTCTATACATATTTCAGACATTTAAACACAAAAAAACCCAACAGGTGCAATCAGTAATAAAGTATTAGAAAATCTTTACGTGTTTTTAGAAAGAAACACCATTGACTGTCTCTGAGTAAATGCACTGAAGGGGTGATGTGAGTTGTGTAATGTGGTTGGCTCTTTGAAGTTTAGCGTTTGACTGATCTGTAACCTGATTCTGGATCTCCCTCTCTTCCCGTCTATTCATTCATCTGTTTCTCCTTCTGTCTCTTCCTCTCTCCCCACAGCTGTAAAAATTAACTACAAGAGCCCAAAATCTCTCTATGGTCTGTTTTATGCATCTGATTTTCAAATTTTGCATTGTATTCAACTATAAAAAGCACACAATTCTTTTAAGCACTTTAATATATACATATATATGTATATATGTATGTATATATACAAAATATAGTGTGTGTGTGTTACATATAATACATGAATGAATGTTCTTGGCTCTAGTGTCGTCCAAAAAAAACAAACACATTTTGGCCTCCAGGTACTTGGTTATAAATAAGAGGAAATATTAAAGTTATGTTGCTGTCATGTGACAGTACTGCTGACTTACTTCCAAAAAAGACACTCTGTCACTACATTTCCTGACTTGGTGCAGACAGTGTTGTATATCAGCAGTTATAACATTACCGTAGGGTGGGTATTCCTTACCTTTCACTGAAAAAAAAAAGATCAAAGAGCAACAGTGAGGCTTCTTTTCTGTTAATTCTAATCTCACTAATGCCGTGAAGGCATCCATTTTCACCTCTCTTGAAATTTTTTTTATGATGTGATATTGATATCAAAGAAAATAAAAATCAATAACGGCCTTGCCTCCACAAACATTTACAGTCAGAGCTTCATTTAATGTATTTCCTGTTGAATTAATAATTGTTTCAGTCTTTTAAGCATTTTTTTTTCTTTTTGCAGTGCGTATATATCTCTGAGGGTGGGTTGCAGAGTGTGTGGTCGAAACCCTCTGTTCTCCTGCATGTCATTGATATGAACGAGGGGAAAACTCTCTCTGAGAAAGTGAGGAACCTAAATGGGAGCTGTTGACCGTAGCAAGGCCAGCTGGCCTCAGCAGCCCCCAAGGCTACCAGCACCAGCAGCCTTGAAATCCTAGCTTTGTTCAGCTAGTTATCACCAACACACACTCAGTTACTTACACACACACACACACACAGCTGTACTGTGTTGTGCCCCTTGCTGATTCAACACATTTCAAAGTGAAATCCTCCCGCCTCCCGCACGAACCGTCTGGACCCATCATGGGTCTGAGGGGGTGTTCAGGGTCACACCACTGCAGAGGTGGTGGCAGTGGAGGAGGGGTGCAGCCATATGTACACACATGCTCGCATTCATGCATGCATGCACATATGTTTGCAGGCTTGTTGTCCAGGCCACTTGGCCATCTGGCAGCGTGTCTTTGAGTGGGTCTTGAACATGCGTGGGCATATAAAGGGCTCTTTGTGCCTGTGAGGCTCGCTGCATTGCCAGCAGAGCACTCTGCCATGATGGAAGTCACAAGAAATCCCCAGTAAGGAAAACCCTACCATAGGTCTATGTATGCATTTCTACCAGCTGTTATAGCGCTGTGATGTCATTCTGACACACACCATGCACCAGGTGTGTGTTATTACAAGAGCTGCTTATCGTATGACACCCCCAAATCAGGTAAATTTGGGTATGCTATTACTTAAAAAATAAAAAAATTAAATTGGCTTTTAAGATCCAGTATTTTTAATATTTTGTATCATTTTTTTTCATTTGTTGACATACATTTATTCAGATATGTAAGTGCCTGCAGTACAGTCCGTAATAGGTCTTGACATTCTGAAGTGTTTGTAAACCCTCCCCAAGTCCTAAAAGAAGTTCTGGCATTAAGGAAACTGAGACTTGAAGTGTTTCAGGTGTTGTTTGTCCCATTTCTTCTGCTACCACATCATAAGTTCTAAAACACTTTTCATTATTTTTATTTATTTCCTTGTTGAAGAAAAAAAAATGCATCGATTTTACTGGAAAACTATATCCTTGCCAAGAGCAGTGATACATCCAGCGTGAAGCCCCACCTCTCTCTTGGTGACAGCTGGGATTGGCTCTGGCAGACCCTAGTATGGACCCTGATGGAGCCCCGTACCATCACAGAGCCTGGATTTCAAAACTTGTTGCTGACAGTCCAGATGGTCCTGTTTTGTTTGTTTTTTTTACTTACAGCATATTTTTCAAAATATATCAGATATACTGTCAGTGTGTGATGGCCCATCTCAGATGCCCAGAGAGCTTGACAAAAGTGAATATAAACTATATATTGTAGAAACCAATAAAAATCTACCAAAATAATTCTTTCCCCATGTGGCCATATTGGTCATATTGTGAATGATGGATCTTGAATGTACTGCTGCCTGAGGGATCCTAGGCCACAAGTGTCCAGTTTAAAGGCAGGGTAAGTGATTTCTGAATGACGTCATGTCTGCTGATGTTTGAGCAAAAAATAAAAATAAACCAAACAAAACCCAGAACAAGTTCTTCTGGGTTAGAAATCACATACAGCTGCTTGCACCTTTATTTAAAAATAATGTCTCCACTATTTCTGCTTGTTTCCTTAGCTTTTTTGAGAGTGAAGGGGGTCAAAATTACATAAGTCTTTTTTTTTTTTTTTTTTTTAAGTTAAAAGGTAAAAGAAAAAGAGGCACTAAAAGGAAACCACTGCTCTGAAATGATATGTGAATCATGGACTCTGTTGTGGAGCCTTTTACTCTCAGGCTTTCACTTGTTCAGAGTTATTTCAACCGTTTACTATCCATCTCACCACTGCTGGCCTCGCATATGTATAAACACCACCATGTTGCTAGCATTTAACCCCAGAACTGAGCCAACCGCTGCCAACCTCAACATTTCCCCGGACCCCATACAGAGAGTGCTCGGAAAATGTGGAGAGTTTGTAAAAACAAAGTCAACAATTATTTGAAAGGTTTTGTGTTCCGCAAGGCCCCTCCCCTCCTGACCACATCAGGCCACGCCCCTTATTGCAGCCTCTGTGTTTGGGGTTAGTTAATTAGAGGGTTGCCACGGGAACGGAATGGCCTCCTAGCCAACGGCCGTAATGACAGGGTGAGGGGAGGAGGGCGGGGTCAGATTATAGACCCGGGAGTACATTGAAGGAGCTTAAAAAAGAAAAGAACACGAAGAAGTGGTGCACAGAATGTGGAGGAAAATATGAAACATGAATGATGTGAGATGGTAAATGAAAAGCAAAGAAGGCTCTGAATGGTTATGGAGATGCGAGAGCAAGTTTTACTAATGGAATTAAAGCTGAAGAGCAAAAATGACCTCAGCATTTGTATATTTTTGAGCACGCATATACGAGAGAAGGAATCATTGAATGACTAAGCAGTCAACTCTGTAGTTTTAGCATCAATGTTTGGTTACTTTGGCATGCGCCGCCTGTGTGCATTAGCTTGTGTGTGAGCGTACGTCATAAAATGTGTCTCACAGCTCACATTGGAAAGACTAAGCCTGTGGTCACCATGGCAGCAAACAGGAAACGGTGTGCGAGTTTTTATGCAGCTGAGCCTGGTCACCCTGACAGTTCTTTTTTTCCTCCTGTGTGGCCACTCTTATTCTTCAAAAGACAAACATCCAGCTGGACCACGGCTAAAAGTGAACAAAAGGGACTCAGAAACTTAAGTAGGTTGGTGTATTTCGGCTTCTTGTTTTTTTTCGGTTTCTTTTTTTTTTTTTTTGGACTTTTTACCACATTTCTTGAAGGCTGAAAGTGGGCTGAACAATTCGAGCACTGTCATTGTATCAGCTTACACATGGCAAAACCACCAGTGCTCAAAACCACAGTGAAATGAATCCCAGTTTACCTCACATTTACACAGTAACTTTGAGATTATACCCAGTAACATGCCTTCTGTTGCCTGAAAAATTACAGACCCATAAAGTCACATTGTTTAGCTCCTGCTGGTATACATTTGGCATTCCACTCAAGTCAAAATTGAGACACTGGTATTTCAAATACAGGTGACTCACTTATTCCTCATTTCTGTAACAGCCTCTCTGGCTTTGTCCAGATCGGCTGTTGCTGTTGCCAGTAGAGTCGTGACGCGCACAATCTGCAGCAAAGACCAGAAACTCAAGAACGTGTGACTCTGCGTGGTGTCACCATGTTTGCAATCCTGCAGTTGGTATTAATTTGAAAGCTCCTCTTGTTTTCTCTGGATAAATGTGTCAAGCTTAAACTCAACGTATTTTCCAACTTTATTTGACATTCTGTAAGTGGTGTTTAGAGACAATGTGGCTTTCTAAAAAAAAAAAAGAAGACAAAAACCCTCAACCACCAAATTCTGGCCTGGTTCTCAAAGCTAATAAGAGTGTTATGCTACCACCCACTTGGACAGTTATTATTATTTTTTTTGTGGAGAGCCTGGCTAATCTTAGTCTGGCTTTTTAACCTATCTTTTTTTTTAATCCAACAGCATTTTTAAGTTTGGTCATATTAGCTTTTTTTGTCTCTGAAAAGAAGGTGGAGATGATGACTTCTCCTCCCTCAAAACTGATCTTTTTGCTGCAGTCATCGCTTACATTAGAGCTTGTCGTATGCCTGCTTGGCTGCAGGTAAACACTTGCAGTCTGATGGCCAGACGGAGGTTTGTGGGGAGGGACCTTTTATAGGCCTTAGAAAACCAGTAAACTATGGTGAAACAGAGAGCTACATTTTGTGTACAAAGAAGTGATTTCATATCTTGCAACTTCGCTATCTCATATCTGTAACTCGGTTTCAAAATATCAAAACAATAATTGCAGACCTCTCCTGTCTCATTATGACCAATCTGATTTGTTACTTGTGCAAAGCTGGCCTTTAGCTTTCTGGCAAAGCATATGAGCAGCATGGTACTGGCAGGGAGAATAGATGTTGCTACTGTGGCTTAAATAGCTAGAAATTGCCATAAATTGATAAAAAGCTTCTCTGTATTTGTTGCTGACAGCTCCTGATGTGCACATACTAGAGCTTTGAAAACCTTTTCAAGCTCTGGCAAGTGGTGGTAAAATGTTTTTTAATTGCAAACTGCTGATTCTTCTTCTTACTTGCTGTTTTCCTCTGATACACTTTTGGATCTTTTTGTATATCCTTTGGATGATTTTTTTTTTTTTGGATGGGGGGGGGTATTTTTAAGGTGACAACCTTGCTAACCTTCCTAGAACATCAAAATATGCCTTCTTTATAATCCTTATTTAAATGTAACCCTGTTCCTGTTGTTTTTGATTTATATATTTATAATACTCACTGATGAGTCATAAACAGCATGAGGGTGTTAATTTGCATCATTGTTGTCACACCTAAGAGGTTAGATATGATGATGTTTATCTCTTCTCACAAGTGTCTTTTTTGTTTCTTACCTCACTCCCCTCTTCTCTTTGTAGGTATCAGTATTACCTGCAGGTGAAGAAAGATGTGCTGGACGGACGCCTACAGTGCACTGTAGAGCAGGGAATCAGACTAGCTGGTCTAGCAGTACAAGGTGAGACGCACACACATGAACAAATGCTCATGTAAATAATCTACCAGAGAGACAGACAGCACCGGAGAGGAGAGTGAGCACAAACTCGCACTTTCTCAGGTCATCTTGACTCCACTACCTTATATGGCTGCATTCCACTGGAAGAACCCAGTCCACTTGAGTTCCTATGGTATCAGTCCTAACACATGCACACACACACACAAACACACAACTCCTCTTCATCCACTCTGTCTTGTTCCTGGGTGCTGTCTGCGTCCCAGGGGGAATGTAAACAGACAGTTAGCTTATCAGCAGCTCCAAGGTTAGCCTCAGCAGCATCAGGAAGACCCTTATCTGTTGGGAGGCAAGGATCCTCCGCTCAGCCTCCTTTTGTCCGACAAACAGCACTTAGTGCTCGGTACAAGCCCTATCTGAAGAATGAGCATGTTTTGGAAGTGGTTTGCAGGTGGGGGCTTTGTTGATGTGCTGTAGATATATTCAAATAATCAAATGCCTTCCAAAAGCCTTTTGCCATCTTAAAAAAAAGGCATAGTGATTTACTCATTTTAGGAGTCAATCTTAACATGAAAAAAAAAAACCTGAGTCCTATTTGTGTATTAATTTTCCTTTTTTTTGCTAGTGTGAGGGGTGAGCGTGTCCTTCACCAGCCCTCTCTGGCAGTTTATACCAACATCTTTATTAACATCTGAAATTCTGGTTCTGCCAGAGAGGAGTAAGGACCACCAGTAGTGGGACATTTAAAGACAGGACAATTGAGACCCAACAGTGAGGGTGGGGTGTGTGCAGTAGTGTGAAGTGTGAGGGGTGTGCAGTGGGTTGTATTACAATAAAGGACAAACGTTAGAGACAATAGAAAGAAAATATAGAAAACTAGTAACTACTACTAGCAGAAATCATGTAAACATTGTGAATTGATTGTGTTGATAGAAGGAGGGGATGTAAAGCACAAATATCTATATACTAGACTTGTGAGTGGACTTCTGAAAGCACAGTGTATTAATATTACTGACATGTTTTCATTTTACTATTTTTGCAAATATGTTTCCTTATAAATATATGCAAAGCCAAAGCCTTTTAGGTGAATGAAAGATGCACTAAAATAATGGGGCCTTCATTTTTGTATCTGCGAGGAGTTGAAGGTGTGAGAAGTCTCTCAAAATTCCACGTGCACATGCAAGCTGATCCGTGCACAACAGTAACCTGTACACATCAGCCAATGGGTGCACATGCCTTTTTATTTTAGACTTTAGGTCCCACTATCCCTCATTTCTACATAACTGCACTTGAGAATCCCTGAGTTCAATAAGCGTTCACGTTTATGTGATCTAGAGGTGGAAATGTTCGTAGAAATAATGAGAAGCTTATAATATACACTGGACTGATTGTATCCACGTGTTGCTTTTTGGCTGAAGGATTGTCTTTTCTTTAAGCTGACTTTGGAGACTACAATCACTTTCCATCTCAGGACTTCCTCAGGGAGTACGTGCTCTTCCCAGTGGTGAGTCCTCAAATGTTATGAATGTGCGTGTAGCTGCCTTTTCATGCTGCCTGAAGGCACACATTCTCATGTCACCTGTGAACCTCTTTCCACTTCATACCTGACTGACAGGCAGAAACAGTACACAAGTATGTGGCGAGATTTTGGAGCGAGACTCAAATCAAGTAAATACAAAATGAATAACATTTTTTCAGTTACATCAAACACATTATTTTTTGTTTCACGGCATTTTGTGCTATTTTAAGTGCAAAACGTGGTCTTCTTTTGATCAAGTAGTTTTCTTTTCCTTCCCATCTTTCATCACCATTTCTGTCATCTAAGTCTTATCTTCTTATCTTCTCATCACTAATTTGATGCACTGCTGTTTTATTCATCTTCTGTTTTTTCTTTTTTTCTTTTACATCTCAGAACTGGCCTAATGGAGATGAGGTGCTGGAGGAATGGACCCAGAAAGTTGCAGAGGAGCACAAGAGTCATTGGTATTCTCAGCCACATTGTATACACATTGTGTGCATGTTGAGCAAAATAGAGGAGAGAGAGAAAAAAAAGACAGAGAATGAGATTGCTTGTACCTACCAAGTTTGTCTGTACTTCGTAGTCGAATGCAGACCGCTGAAGCTGAACTGCTGTATATCAAGGAGGTGGAAAAACTCGATGGCTTTGGCCAGGAGAGCTTTCCTGCAAAGGTAGATAAATGACTTCTCATTGTCCCACCTCACAACTTTGTGAGAGGCCTTACCAACATTTTCATCTATTCTTTCTTCTTTCACAGGACAACTACACTAATGACATTTTCATCGGCGTGTCCTTCATTGGAGTGTTTGTCAAACACAGAAATGGCCGATCCATTATGCTGCACAAGTGCGTTTCTTCTTCCAGGATTTTTTTTATAATTTAACTGTGATGTTATGAGATTTTGGGACTGGAACAAACGGACGATTTAGCAGACATTTTCAACTTTTTGGGAATATATGTTTATGTTTATGTGTGTGTGTGACAGGTGGAAGGACATTGGTACCATAGCACACAACAAGTCAGCTATCACAGTGGAGATAACGAGCAGAGACGACACCATCGCGTTTCACATGGTGAGTGTTGTGTCTGCAGGTGATCTCATTCACATTCACACACAAGTGCTTTCTGGAAAACAGAAGGTTACATCCTCAGATGCCCCTGCAAAGAGAGGAATAAGGGGGCGAGCCCAAGTTTGGTTTTACAGATGAAAAATATTGTTGTTAATCAAATATGTCTTCTGTTTTTCTCCCTCTGTTCTGTTTGTGTATCTGCAGGAGGATATGGAGATGGCAAAGTACATTGCCCGTCTTTTCACGGCAAGACACAAATTCTACAAACAGAACAAGATTTGTGCAGAGTGAGTCTTTGAGATGACCGAGGCCAGCTGAATGCTACTGCGTCCCTGAATGTGTCATTTAATTCTCATAATTAAATTCAGAAATCAATTTGAAGGTTGTGTAATAGCAGAACAAATTGAATGCCAGTTTTGATTTAATGATTCAGAGGTAATAGCACTCATAGCTTTGTGAATCATCATCCGGTTTGTGTTGCTATCCTTCTCTGTAGGCCCAACCACTCACCTGCGGCAATTAGGAGGAGGCCTACGTGGACCCATCATCAGTCTCTGGTACAGCAGGCATTTGTGTGTTTTGAAGTGCATCGGTTTAGTCATTATAAATGAGACAAAAAGAGAAGAGATGCAGGGAAAATTTGGGAGGGAGTGCTGAGAAGGCCATGGGTAAATTAAGGATGCATTTCCACTCAGGACAGCTCTAAGTTATGCCATGGAGAACTGATTTGAACGTGCGTTGGTGTTGCTGGAAAGTTAGCAAGGGTGTTGCTTCCGGTGCCTCTCTGAAGGCAGTGGTTTCTGTGTCTCCCTCCCAGCAGGCCAGACAATGACTAGGCTAAATGTGGCACAATACATGTTCGGGTCAGTCCACCAGAGTGCTTGAAGATTGGAGGAACTGGTTTACTTTTTAATGCAAAGAACACTGAGCTTTACGCTTAACCAAAGGAATTTACAGAGCCTACCCTTTAACTGTGTTATATGTATTTCTTCATTTAGCCACGGCCCCAGTCCTGCAACTTCCAGCCAGTGCATTCTCAGTATTCAGAGCATTATCAGGACCCAAAGAGCTCTCAAGGTATGTGTAAAAACACAGATCCGCATATAGATTTGGAGCAAGTTTTACTCCCTCCACTTCACCACTTAAACCACAGTTTGATCTAAATTTCTTGCCTCCCCTCCAATAACTCAAACATCTGACTTTGCCTAATTGTGTCTTTCCCATCAGGCGTGTGATTCACAGCCCATTTGTATTTTAACAGTCTCCCAGCCAATTAGAGCCCAACGTTTGGGGCACAGAGCAGTGACCTCATTTGTGTTTCACTCTTTCATCGCCTCTTTCACACACTCACATGCCTTATAATCTGAAGAGCTTCACTCATGTTGGCTCGACAATAAAACAGAGTGAAGAATGATCTCACACCCACGCATAGTAGCACACCCAGAATGTTTTTCCAGTCTAACCTCAAACATCACACTTTAGGATTTTTTTTTTGTATCTACCAAGATTGTGTCTGCTTTGTTTTCAAATGAAATTATACTGGTCAATATACAGGAATAAAGTTTTCGAAACATTTTCATATGGTTGGAATTTATAATGGTTAAGAAAGCTGTACCACAGCAGTGGAAAACAACAGTACCACCTTTGCTTTAGTATTGGATAGCTGACAGGAACATTTAACTGTTCCTTCTTTTTTTCCCCCTCATTTAATCTATGTATTTTTCTTTTACCAGTTTCAGGTTAGGTGCTTTCAGAAAGTGTGGATATGTAGTTCTGACTTTTTCAGATGTTTGTGGTTCATGTCTGCCTATGCCTCATGAAAGATGACTCATCATTTAATGAAAAGCATGAAAGTGACCATCAAAAATGATCTTCAACCTATTAAATATGAGCACTTCAAAATAACATTCTGAACTTGTAACTGAGCATGATTTCACCTTTTTTTTTTAAGTTGTATGGAACCCAGGATCTACTATGGTTTTTCTTTTCTTTTTTTTAATTTTCCATCCTGCTTTTTTCATTTAGACAGCATATTCCATGAAGACCAATACTATAAGTCAGAGACCAGTCTGGATCACTGCCCAGTGGACTTTACCTTCAGAAACGGTACTGTGCCTAATGGAAGTATGTACAGTAGCCCCAGCCTGAGCTCCCTCAATCGTTCCCAGACTTTCATCCCGCCGTCACCCATGTCCTCCAACCTCAGCATCCCAAGCAGTGAACTCATGCGTCCTGACTACATCCCCAGCCACCGGCATAGTGCCATCATTGCTCCATCATACCGGCCCACGCCTGAGTATGATGCTGTCATGAGGCAGAAGCGACGCATGCTCCCTACTCACCACGACCTCCATAGCCAGTCACTGCGAAGTTTGAACATCAGCAATGCCTGTGCTTACCGGCAGCCTGAGGCTCTGGTATACAGCCAGCCAGAGATGAGGGAGAGGGGTCCTTATCATGGGCTTGGCCCCAGCCCTGGACCCTACACGCCACAGGTACTAGTAGATGATTTGCGTTTAGCTTTCTTGCCATGTGGGTTTTATTCGTCTCACATTTTATTTATTTGTGTCTGTTTTACAGATCAGCTACAGTAAGCCAGTGTCACACGGTCCACATCAGGGAGGACCAGCCAGCAGCCAGGGTCCATGTCATTCACCGTGTGTAAATGGAGGTGGAGGCAGCAGTGAAGGTGTTGGAAGCTCCATCTCTCACACTGTCAGCACACCTGAGCTAGCTAACACCAAGCAGCAGGGGACCAATATGGGAAGCTATGCAGCTACTGCTAATATGTTGAGAAACCACATGTCACGTCCACCTCCACCTTATCCTTCCAGTTCTTTCCGCCCAGCCAACAGCACGCCAGACCTTGCCAGCCACCGTAATCGCTGCATTGGGGGCAGCAGTCCAGAGCTGGTTACCCGTATGGTGCAGCTGTCCGTCAAGACCTTCCAGCCAGACAGCTCGGCTGTGGTGCACCAGTCCCTGCAGGAGGTTAGTGAACCTCTAACTGCAGCTGCTAAGCACCGGTCAACACTTGGCAAGAGACACAGCATGGAGGTCATCAGCAGCATGAGAGGAGGTGGCGGTGGGATGGAGGGCCTGGTGATGAAGGGTATGAATGCTCCACTTCATCGGAGGAATACTCTCAGAGAACATGTGATGCCACCACAACCTCAATCCATTCCTCAGCCCCAGCCACAAAACCCTCAGTCACAGGCTCAGCTGCAGCCCCAACTTCCACCTCAGCAGCAAAAGGAGCTGACCATGCAGAAACCTGCCCAAAATGTACCTGAGGCTGCCGTAGCACCTCCTTCAGCAGTGGCGTACCAACACCAAAAGACTCTTTCCAATGCTACGATGCTCATACACAGCAGTGAGAGTGAAGAAGAGGAGGAGGAGGAAGAGGAGAGACCTGAACTGGATATTCAGATCCCAGGTCTCAATGAGGACATTAGCATCAGTGCTCAGCTCCAAGCCGCCTTGGCTAAACTGCCTAATAAACCTCCTCCAGAGTATCCTGGTCCACCTCGACCTCCAAGCAGCGGTCAGATCCGCGCTCACAATCACAGCCACCCTCACCACCACAATCAAAATCAAGTACTCCAATGCAACCAGGGAGTAATGGACCCAAACCAAGCCATCAGCACTGGGCAAAGCCAGTGTGTTGATGGGCATGGAGACGGTGGTGGAACACTGACCAGAGGAGATCAGAGTGGGGTGAATGGAGCCGTATTAGGTCCATCCATTTCAGAACCAGACCTGACCAGCGTGAAGGAGCGGGTGAGGAAGGAGCCAGTCAAAGAGAGGCCGGTGTCAGAGATGTTCTCCTTAGAGGACAGCATAGTGGAGAGGGAGATTGCTCAGAGGGTAAGACGGTCTCTTCATCTATATTTATCTTGGCAGTCAGTTCAATATTGATCAGAAAAAATATAAAACTGACTTAAATATCAAAGGTTAAATTATTGCCACCTCAACAAAACATGATTATTATAATTATTATTGTTGTTTATGATAATGATGATGTTTATGTCAACAGCACTCTTAATGGCAAATAGCTATTATACATATTTGCCGTATAAATTCAAGCAAGATGTCTGATAATCAAATTATGATGTAAGTAGAGCGTGTGCAAGTTCAGTTGAATTGAATATTGTCATGGTGAAATGAATCCACGGTACTAGTACAGACTTAGATGTTATGGTTGGTTGTTTGCTTGCTAGTTTCACAGCTTCTGATTAGTGGTAATCTTGGTTTCAGCCCATAATAGGGTAGCACTAGGCTCTGAAGTCCCCCAGGCAGCTAAAAGCTGTACAAATCCCTGAGATTATTTCTCGAGTTGGGTGCTCTAGTCTATGTCAGCTTTCTGTTGAGGCATAAACAGTTCAGATGAAACCAAAATCCAGATATTGGTTCAGTCATTGCCTGATCACCTGGTCTTTTTTGTTTGTGTGTGCGTGTGTGTGATGCTCATCCTATGAAACTCCATTAATGACTTACATGAGCCCGACGCTCCAAAGCTGTCCACCCCTATTTCTATCAGCTGGTTTATTTTAGACATTTGGGATACCCCTTTTGTCCCCCAAGCTGTTGTTTTGACTGTCCCAGAGAAGATGAAGGAGGCGGAGCCGTCTTGCAGACTTAATAGCATCACAGATTAGGAGAGGTAATCCTTGGTGGAGGGAGAGACTGTTCAACGTGTGTCAGTGGTTGTCGGCAAGAAAAAGAGGCAGTATGACAGAGACTGTGCATGTTCTGTAAAGAAAAGAGGGCTGGGGAGGTAGGCAGGCATAAAAAGGGGATGGGACATTCAAGGAATATGTGAGGCAGGACCAAACGAGGGTGAAAGGAAAGCAGAGGCAGTGAGATAAATATAAAGGTGTAAGTCTTTTCTAATAGGCTTTGCATGGTAGGCTTGTTATTTCACACCTGTGGAGAGAATACAGGGGGAGACTAGGACAGACAGACTTGCCCTAGAAACAGGACACACACAAATGCGTGTGCACATGCACATCAAATTCTCCTGGCCCAGTTCTGTTTATGCGCATGTACACACAGGCCACTTGCGTTGCTGCCAGTAAGTGTAACCATGACACCTGGATTTTCCTCTCTCTTGAAGACGCTGGAAAGACAGAAGATGTCAGTGGACTCCATAAAGAGACCGCTGATGATGGCTGCCCTCAATGGCCTTTGCGTGGCACGAATGCCGGTTCCTGAAAGTCCAGCAGAGGAAGGTGCCAAATCACCAATGGACGAAAGGGTAAGACCCTTACTCTCTTTAGATGATGTTTACTGTTTTTAAAGACTTCATGACATTATCTGTGTTAAAGTGCTATGAATAATTTGGCAAAAATGTGCTTGATGTTGATGTTTTAATTTGTTAAATTTAAACTTCTGTTTTGGTGCAACAGTGTATCTTACTAGACTTACTGAAATGCATTGGAAAAAAATGTATTTGTGAACAATATTGATTAAAAAGACTGCATTTTTGATTTTTGCCTTACTCTAAATTATAAAAAAAGAAAACAAAAACAAAAACTAAAGGGCCTTAACTTGAACCATGTCAAGTTTCCAAAGTTTGCCAGTAGAATAAAACAGAGAGAATCTGACTCACATGAATTTAACTTCCCAGATTGTCTGTTTTTTTTCCCCTCTGAGTCAGGAGGTGTGAAACCCCGTCTTTGTCACTGACTGTTGCCAAGCTAATGGGGACAAACCCCTAAGTGGGCTGTGAAACGCGTGGCATGATGCTGCTTATCGCCTCAGGGCCTGTTGGTATGTTAAGAATGTGACCCGAGAGAGAGCTAGCGAGCTGCAGAGAAAGAAGAGTAGAAAGAGAGATGCATTCTACCCTTCCAAACATAGCTGGCCTAATAAACCTGTACCCCCATGATGATGAATACCCACCACTGCTGCTTTAAAAAAAAAAAAAATTTACAGCTGTTAACGTGGTACAAATGCTCCGTCTTCTTTTGATACTTCAGGGCGAAATCAAAAGTTGAGATCTATGAATGTATACAATAATGGCATTGTTGGCTTCCCCCGATGAGTCTGAATATTCTCTGTGATGTGTTGATTGACGTTTTCCTCTTTTCCTCTGTTTTTACAGTGTAAGACTTTGGAGTTGAAGCTAGAGGAGGAGCGGGTCTTCACCGAGTATGAGCAGGTGCCTAAGAAGAGGGCCGACTGCGTTCTCTCAACAGCAACTTTACCTGAAAACACGGAGCGCAATCGTTTCCGTGATGTCATCCCTTATGAGGAGAATCGAGTGGAGCTTGTACCCAACAAAGAGAACAACACGGGCTACATAAATGCCTCACATATCAAGGTGAGTTACAAGTGTCAAAATAACATGTGAAGGAGTCTGTTAAGGTGGAAAGACTCCTGTTGATTATAGTGATGAGGAGAGGTTTTTTGTTTTACAACAGCATGTGAGAAGTCTTTTTGCATGCGGTTTACCCTGCCACAAGAAAAAGAAAAAAGTAGATAAAAAAACTGAGTTTACTTTGTCACTTTGAACCAATGTTACTTTTATGTAAGTGATAAAATCACATGTTAAAACAGTGGAACTACTGATCAGAGTGTAGATGCTGGTAAGTACTGATTAGGGTTGTTGGTGGGTTTCTTCTCATTAACATGAACTCTTTTTCTTCTTCAACCAGTCTGGGAGAATAACATGACCCATTTTCTCTTCAGATTATGTTCAGACAGATGTTCTCACACTTTCCCTTAGATTTTGCTGACATAATTCTGAGTTCAATGTTCCATCAGTGACGGTGATCCGTCCTGGCCGAGATGCTGTGAAGTCAAACCATGAATCCCACAATGTTTCGAAGTTGTTACGGTAGAATGCAGTGTTTTCCAGTTAAAACACTTCACATTTTAATTAAAAGTCTTTTGTATTCCCATTATTCACAAAACATTTTCCCTGATGGCTTTTTTTTTTTTTTGGACTATTTCACTTTTGCAAAATGGAGAAAGACAACAATGTTCTTTTTGGAGAGCAGTGTCTCTGTTTGCAAACCTGCCATGCACAACACGATCGTTCAGTATTCCTCTTATGGTCGAATAACAATCAACCTATGACCTGGAAATTGCACCCCCATTTATGACTATAACTATAAAACTTTCCCTCTTGTAGTTCACATGGTGGAGGTGCTCTAGACCGACAGCCTGGGAGTTCTCATTTAGCAGTTTCAGCTCCTCCATCCATCATCTTGCTTTGACATCATCGCAGGGAGGATGTGAAGTGAAGCAAGGAGACACATGAGCATAATGAATAGCACTTCATTACGTGCATAAAAGTTACCCTTGCTTCCTTTGTGACCAAGAAGGCTGCAATATATCTTCTCCTCAGACAGCCGATTTGAATTATTTTTGTATTTTCATACAGTCTATGAGGCTGTGGACTGGTGGAGTCATAAGTCAACATGTTTTTTTTTTTTTTTGTTCCCCCCAACGTTTAAGTCACATGAGAGTTAGTAAATCTATTTTGTTCATATTAGACTGAAGGATCCTGCCTCTTCAAATAAAATCAGGTGTCCTCTCACTCCTGATTGACATTCTCTTAATTTTAAAAACACTTGACTCCCATTTTAATGTCCAAATTGACAGCTGATGTCAGCGGTTCAAATACTTTTGCCCCTCATAGAGGTCTAATTCAGGATCTAGACCAAATGTAATATTTTTCTAAGGGGTTCATAAACTGAAGCACCCCTGCAGATTGTTAAATTATCTCCAATTTAACGTGAAAATACTTCTCTTTTTCCCCCCCATAAAATTCATGTTCATTTGTTTGGCTCTTGAAAAACAAAGTTCCAGTCTCAAAGCTCTTTGTAACACCCACATCATGCGACCCAAATTAAAAGAGAGCATACACTTGATGAGTTTTCCTCCAGCCTCTGTTGTGGTCATTTCTAAGCAGAGAATGGCTCAGAGGAAAGGATGAAAGGCAGCTATTGAAGGCTGTTTGGGCCTTAAGCTCTCAGAGCTCTTGGAATTCCAAAAGAATGTTGTCCAAACTCCAACCCTCTTAAGCAACCTGAGTTGCTCTCACTGGCCTTCTGTTCATGCTTAGTTGAGAACTGTGTGCACACGCCAACTTGTATGAATGCATTGGTTTACACTGCATATGTTGAAGTCCTGTGCGATTATGTGATCACCAGAGCATCACTGAATCATTGCCTGTCATGGCGTAACCCTCTTATCTGCTTGTCATTTGATGTCACTGCCACCAAACAAAAGGTCTTATTGATTCGGTCTCCGTCCCTTAATTCACTGTTTAGAGTCACGAGGTGGCTGGAGGAATCGGCTGAAACACGCTCAGTACCCAATGACAGTCAAATCTGGCATGTTTTTGAAGATGTAAACTTTTTAAGTGTTGTGTGTGGCCTTATTGGTAAATAATTCTGTAAAAGTAAAATAGTAGGTGAGGAATGAAATAACCGGATTGAAATTAGACCTCCTTATACTGCCCTCTAATGGTGGGCGAGATTACTGTCAATACTCTTTAATATAACTGTTCCTGATCTGTGTTCATGTAATACATTTTAAAAGAAATGTAAGTTTTTGATCTTATATGTATTTTCCTTCATTTAAATGTAGTCCATATTTCTGTACACACATTTTAGTTGCAGCCACTGTAATCCCCACTCACTGATTCTGTGTGTGTACTTTCCCAGGTAATGATCAGAGGGGATGAGTGGCACTACATCGCCACCCAGGGCCCACTAGCTAACACATGTGCCGACTTCTGGCAGATGGTCTGGGAGCAGGGGGTCAACGTCATCGCCATGGTTACTGCTGAGGAGGTACGCACACACAGACGTGGATAATCTTTAGCAGCTGACAACCGTCTGTCTCGACAGTGAGAGTGTGTGTGTGTGCGCACCAGGACTTGTATCTATTACATCTATTTTTCGTCTTCCTCTCCTTTTTTCTTCTCTCCATTCACGAGTCACCTCTCATCTTGTTCTGCTCCTTAATCTCCCATCCAGGAGGGCGGTAAATCCAAGAGCCACCGCTACTGGCCGAAGTTGGGTTCTAAACACAATTCGGCCACTCATGGCAAATTTAAGGTGACCACGAAATTCCGGACCGACTCAGGCTGCTACGCCACCACGGGGTTGAAGGTCAAACACCTGCTGTCTGGTCAGGAGAGGACGGTGTGGCACCTGCAGTACACTGACTGGCCCGAGCAGGGCTGTCCTGAATACGTTCCCGGGTTTCTCGGTGAGTGGGCTCGTCTCATGGTCATTGGGAGTTTTTGTCGTTCACAGTGCTCGAGAAGCAGAGCTTCAGCAAATAAACTCTCTTTTTTTTTTCCATACCCTGCAGCCTACTTAGAGGAAATTCAGTCTGTGAGGAGGCACACTAACTCCATGCTTGACACCTCAAAGAGCCTGAATCCACCAGTGGTGGTGCACTGTAGTGCTGGGGTGGGCCGTACTGGAGTGGTCATCCTGACTGAGCTCATGATCAGCTGCCTGGAGCACAATGAGGTGTGTTGATGGTTGTGTTACTGGGCAAAACCTTTGAGCATTTAGTTATGTATTCTATGTGGTCAATACATTTCCAAAGTTTGTACTGTTTGTAAGTTTGTACGGGGTAGTTGATTATAATTAAACTTTTTGTGTAGTGTATTTTATTCCAAATTAAAATCCTTCCGTGGTACCACACGCTGACAAACGGACAGCACAACAGATTTTTCCAGCACACATCTGATGGATTGTCTCAGTTCTTTCTAATTTGCTTTCACAATAACAATATTCTGTCTGTGTCTTCAGCCTGTGGAGGTTCCCACCATGTTATCAGAGCTGAGGCAGCAGAGGATGCTGATGGTGCAGACCATCTCCCAGTACAAGTTTGTCTACCAAGTCCTTATCCAGTTCCTCAAGAACTCTCGCCTCATTTGAGCACCTGAACTTCACCTTTTCAGGATGTGGCATAATGGCACAAGGGGGGTAACAGTGGTACTTGAAGGTATTGTGAGTGGGAAGCAGATACTCAAATTTCTAGGAGTTAGTGTTAGCGTTAACTCACCTCAAAAGAGTTTTTTTTTTTTTTTTTTTTTTTAAGGTCTGTATAGATTTTTTTCCCCTTAGTTTTTTTTATTTTTTAAATTCCTTATTTTCCTTTCATCTTAGATGTGGTCTTTCAGTCGTGAACATGCATGCAGGTCAGGTGAATAAGCAGCTTATCTTTTACAACAGGTATAAATGTGTTTGTTAATGCGCCCTGTGTGATATATATATTTTTTGGAGATATTTTAAGGAACATGTTGAAAAAACAGATCTCAGTTTCAGTTGAGATTTCTTGCCTGCAACATTTTTTTTTCATTTTGTATTTAGCCGTTATTAGAAATGGCATGCGTTATGCTGCATGAACAGTAGGTGGCAGCAGTATTACTATGCTTAACACTCTGTAAGAGTGTGCCAAACAAAAGTATTCTTCTACTCACTGTTTTATGTTGTTCTTTTATTATTATCAAAGTATTGATAAGTACAGCAGATGTTTACTTCAATACATGCTATACTAATCAGCTCGTTGCAAGAAATGTTTTATTTATTTCTATAAAGACTGTTCACCTTCACTGTTACCATTGGCAACCATGTTGATCTCATGAACGTATCTTAATTTGATCAATACTTTCCTTAAAGCGTTCCTTTAATTCCTCCCATTTTTCTTACAAAGATGCGCTGGTTAATATATTGGTACTTTGCTCATTCTGCTTCATGCAAGTAAACACAAAAGCATGTTTCAGAAATTTCTGCTTTCTTAGAATACGTCTCCTTTCAGTCATGAGTGATTCCATCACATCTGTTTCCACAGTGCATTTTAAAACTTAACAGTGCAGGAGAGGACTTAAAAATGGTGGATTCTGTAAATAGTGTATCATTGTGCCTTACTGATACAGTGGGGAGAAAAAGTATTTAGTCAACCATCAATTGTGCCAGTTTTCCCTCTTAAAAAGATGAGAGGCCTGTAATTTCCATCATAGGTGCACTTCAACTATGAGAGACAAAATGAGGAAAAAAAAAATCAGAGAATCGCATTGGCTCATTTTTAAAGAATTTTTTTGCAAATGATAGTGGGTAATAAGTATTTGTTCAATGACAAAACTTCATGTCAGTACTTGGTCATATAGCCTTTGTTGGTAATGACAGATGTCAAACATTTTCTGTAAGTCTTCACACACTGTTGCTGATATCTTGGCCCATTCCTCCATGCAGATC
>JBAMYA010000017.1:6074589-6085500 GCA_037176975.1 Arrhamphus sclerolepis
TGACCCTCCTTTTAGGAAACTGCAAAAGACCGGGAAAACAGGGAAACCCCTTTTCACCCCCCCCCCCCCCCCCCCCCCCCCCTCACCCCCACCTCCTGCCTGTTTGCCCTCCCCATACCAACTGGCACAGATAACATTGTCTTAAGCTATAAAAAAGATTTTTTTCCCCCCTCCCTCCATTGCGGTAATTATTGAATTAATGCAGATGGAGAGAGACATCTGCATGTTAAAGTGTTGGCCTCTCTCTTATGCACAGCAGATGTTACCCTGTCATTTACTCAAATTACGCTGCTTAGATACAGGAGAGAGAGAGAGGGAGAGAGAGAGAGAGAGAGAGAGAGAGACAGAGAGAGAGATGTGACACATAACGGAGGAAAAAAAGTTACTCGACAAGGCAACATTGTCTTATAGCCCTCAAAATGTCTGCTACCAGATTCACAGTGCTTCCGTCCTTCTCTTAAGGCCTTTCTTCATCCTGTGAGGTCTTCCTCCAAGGGAGGAGTTATACGTATTAGTGAACTGGTTTACTAAAAACACCCTAACACAATGAAAAATGTTACACCAATTTCTATGAAGTTTTATGGTGTAACATTTTTTTTTAAAAGAAAGGTAAGAATAATTTAAGTAAAAATATAAAATACAAATAAGTAAATAGATAAATGAGTAAATAAGGATGTTTCGGTGTTGCATCAAAATGTCAATATTTGAAATGAGAGTACAGTATGGAATTTAGAAAAAAAAATAAAATCTATTATCAGGTACTTGTAAATAAATAATTACATGTTCTGAAATTTTGTATGTTTACATCCAAATGTGGTATTATTCACCACAAATCTGCATTAATTAGCATACATCTCCATCACAGAAATCTAAGAACGGGATAAAACCAGAGTACAGATATCTACTCAGGGGTTTCTCTATTTTTTTTCTTAATCAGCCATATTTAATGAAATACTCCATAAACAGTAAATAAAATCCATGAATCAGGCTCTGAGTGATATATGAACAAAACATAAAACCTGAGACAGGCATTAAATATAAAGTCTGGTAAATCTGGGTGTGAATATTTCAGAGATTTCTGGTTTACAGTATGAGAGAAAAAATTGTATTTTTCCTTATTCCTAATCCTTATTCTTATATTTCATTTATTTTCTATATGATTTGACTATCTGTAGGAATGTAAAATGTCCCTAGCTGATTGCTTCAATTGAGACTCTATTTGAATGTCAAAAGTAAAAAGAAATGTTATGCTTAAATATTCACTTATATGCCTAAATGTTTACATGAGTCCATCAGTCAGGTAAAACAAGGACCTGAACATGAGCTTTGGGTGTTTCCTTTTTATCATTGTGAGAAAAAGATATTTCATTGAGGGATCTATCCTGAAATTTCACATTTGAAACTGATGAAGTCTCACTCTGTTTGTCTTAAATCGTTGCTGACGGCTTCCTAAAACATTTAAAACTAGGCCAAAATTAAATGTCTTAAATATAAATAGCATTTTACGTATCAAAACAGTGTATTCTCAAAAATGATATGAATTTAAATATTCACATTGATAGCTTAACTGAGCAGCTGACCTCCATGTCTGCACAGGGAGGACATTATAATAAAGATCAGAATGAAGGGACAACATCCTCTTGAAGATTATCTGTCGATTATTTGAAGCAGCGTCGAGACATGAAAAGAGGCTGTGTGTGAGTGTCTCCATAAGTGTGTATGGGTTTGTGTCCCTGATGACAGATAAACAGGGGACCTTCTCCTTGGGATTATATCCCAGGTTGGTTTGGCCTCATCTCTCTGGATTATGTTGATAAAAACATTCTTGTATTATATTTCTGTGCTTATTGTATTAATACTCTCAGGCAGTTCCCAGAAAAAGCTCCGTCCTACGCCTGCTCTAAGGTAATCTTCTTCCACTTGAGCTTTTAAAATGTTTTGGGGGGTTGGCTATCTTTGTAATACATATTCTCTCCCACTCTTAAAGTTATATTTAACCTTGCTTTACCATTCCCTGCTGTAAATTATATATATTTAACAAAAATGTGGATTCAGTCAGTACCTTAAACTATACCAGATCCTTTGAAAGGTTTTTCTCTACAGCCATGATTTAATCGCATTTAAGAAAATCTTGTTAACCCTCTAGACTAGACGAAAATGCGTTTCTATGAAGTTTTATTATAGTTTTCTAATAAGGTTTAAATTTATGATTATTACCACTTGTAGCAATAAATTTAGTTCTGCAGCCAAATTCTCAATCTTCAGTAAATGAAATCAGGAAGTTTGAGGTTCTTCCTTAAAACATAATTGAAGCAACGCCCCAAATTTTCAAAGTAATGGTGCGTCAGTATCTGTTATATGGTCCTCTTCAGATAGATAGGTGATACATCTTAATTCTTACACACCAGTACAGCTAAATAACAGGAATAGTTAACGGTTTGTGGAATAGTAATTGTTCTATGCTGAGGAATTTCACTTAATGCCACTTAAAGTCGTAGCTTAAACTGCATTGGTCCTCATATTGATCTTGATATAATTCATCAATAGTGCACAAAAAAGGCAAAAGAATTTTGAATTTTTTTTAATGTGTTTATTCAATTTAGGTTAGTGTATTGTTGAAATCTATTATGCTCATACAGACAAGACAGTTGTGTATGTATTAAATAAAGCTATATTTTTTCTTTTTTAATATTTATTTATTTAATTATGCTGCTGAAATTACTTCTCACATCAAATGTTGCACCGAAAGTGGAAATAAGGAGAAATATATCAAACTTAATTTTGGTCTCCAAAGCCAAGGAAGTTACAAAACGTGCATAATTTTGGAGGAAAATGGAGACAGTCATGTATAAATCAATATATTCCATTTCTAGACCATGCTCTTGAATGTGTGATTTTGGAAGAACACTTTAATGTTTCGTTGATCTACAGTATGTGTCAGTCTACAGTCTTGGAAACTTTGATTATGACATACCTGAATTATATTTCTTGTTCCACCAAAATCTTGTATTAATTATCGTAAAGTTGGGCTGCTACAAAACGTATTCTCTAGGAACATTACACAGCTTCTCAGGTTCTCAGTTTTAATTTTGGACCGTACATGCCAACCCAATGATGGCTCATGCTTCCTGAGACACAAAAACACACAAAAATTTATCTCAAGGAATCTTGGGATTGTTCTTGTTACCACTGAAGAAGAAAAAAAGAAATCTGTTGTTGGAAAAACAAAGTCATTTAGTTGAATAAAGTTGTTAGCAGTCTTTACCTGACCAGATACTAAAACCTTTGGCTGGTATAGTAAGCATGAGATGCGATGAGTGCATCAGTTTATCTGTGATGCTTCTTACCCTGATGCAACCATCTATCTGGAAGAAAGTAAATCTGGAATTATCAGACTATGCCAGCTTTTAATTCCCTCCAATCTCTGTGTTTGAAAGTAAATTGATGACCTTTTTTTCTAATTAGGCGGACTGATGAGTGATTTTCTAAAGGAGGGCTGTTAAGTCCAAGTGCCTTGAGTTGTTTTTTTTTTGCAGTGTGCATGTGAAAATGCTTTTATTTTTCTTGTATTCACTATTAAATGCTGCTGTAAGGTCTGTTGTAGACTTTTTTTTCGGATAGACATCACCCCTGGGTCCCTCTGGGATCAGGTTTAACT
The DNA here is from genome assembly GCA_037176975.1 of Arrhamphus sclerolepis. Classification (NCBI taxonomy): domain Eukaryota; kingdom Metazoa; phylum Chordata; class Actinopteri; order Beloniformes; family Hemiramphidae; genus Arrhamphus; species Arrhamphus sclerolepis. Next base: position 6,078,248 of record JBAMYA010000017.1, read on the forward strand.
TGCTCCATCATCAGGTGCCAATGGGAGTGTTTCAGAAGCAGAGCGCTTGTAAGAAATACCTCCTCAGTTGCATTTGTGAGTTTACCTGCATGTTTTGAGATCATTCATTAATCTGCTCATTTAGAGATGTGTTTCATATCGTGTGTTGTTCTCTCTGGAGTTATGAAAATAAAAAAATAAATAAAAAATGACTGGTGGCAAATACAGTTTTCTTGACCTCTAGATTGAACCTCTTCTGGTACATGGTTCAAGTCTTACAAAATACTCTGAGTTGTTGTGTTTTATTTTGAAAATTCACTGCATTCTTTATGCTATTCTTGTATCTGACTTCCTGCCAGCTCGATCTGCCATGTGTATAATGACACGACTTGGATGTGGTCCAGTGCCACAATACACTTCCTTTGTACTTTTAGTGGAGCAGAGAACCGACAGTTGTTTCTGGGACACTTCAAAACTGTTCAGCTGTGCCTTTGGTGGGACCCCCTTTCATTGAGTAGAATGACTACAACTCAAATCGGCTGGCAAGGCACAGTCGTCTTGTAGCCCTGTGGGATTTAAGGGTGACATGGAGTCAGAACCCAGGTTAAATCCTGAATGATTTTGGTAAACGGATCACCTGAGTACAATTTTTTTTCAAATGAGCCGATTTAACTAGTTCTGTGAACTGAAAATGACAGCTGATCAGTGCAACCTCGATTGGCTCTATTACTTTGTGTTCAGTACTGGAAGTAACAATGGGAAATAAACTGGCCTGGCTTGGCCTCGATATGCATGGCTTTGGCTTGATAGAAGGCAGCTAAGCAGCTACTGACTAGATTGGCCGTGATGTACAGCGGCTGTTGCAGCACAGCTGTTTCATGAACTTCTGTTCCCTGTGGGGCCTAGGGGTCAAGACATTGGAAATTTTAAATATAAAATCATTTGAAGTCAAGCCTTCTGCTTTTACTCTAAATTAAACGATGCAACCGTAGTTCAGGCAGTCATCTCAAGCGGTGCCTATCCTTGCTTTCACCCCACTGCATGGTTCATTCCAAGTCCTCTATCATGTTCAGACCTATGGAGTAAGAGGTAATTTTCTCTCTTCTTTTGATGTCTTTTGCCCACAAAGCTCATTGCTGCACTTTTACATCTCTTCCCCAGCTTCCACATATAGACAATGACCCCATTGATGAGGGTTACTAGTTCATCACCTCCCAAATTTCTATACGCTTGATAAATGCAGATTGATCTGATCTTAAAGTATTCACGGCATTAGTGACTGACTGAACTCTGATTTTAACTTTAAACTTATGTTTATCCATATTTAAGATAAGTGATAATAACTTGTTATAACAGGTGAAGGAAATTTATTGCCTTGTGGATAGCTACAGGAGGCCGGAGCTGACAATTATGTTGGGAAGAAAAACCATGAAAGTGGTCTGTAGTTGTTGATGGCTTCCTCATCTTGTTGAGTCAGAGGTTATAAGAAAATTATCCGCACAACAGCATGAACTTCACAAATAATACTGATTCATATGTAGTACCTCTGCACCTGTAAATAATGAAAGTAAATCTTGAAGTGTTTGCATTTGTTAAGTAACATCTTTTGACAAGACAAGTGGTGGGAATGAAATCAATCTTTTCAGAAAGTTGTATGGTCATGTTCACTGAAGACCTAACTCTGAATCCTCCCAGTAGATGGTAGATCTTGGTATCTTTGGGAATTCAGAGCAGGTTTCTTCTGGTCTTATCCATCTATAATTCATGTGAAAGGCTTTTTTTTGTAAAAGAACCAGTTTTATTCAGTTGAGGCAAATCTGAATGAGCACTAACTCTATATGGGACTAAATAGATTCAATCTTCCCCCCAAAAAACAGTTCTATCTGACCATTATTTCATCTCATTCCAGTTTACTTGCCACAGTGATGTCATATGCATTACGTTACATTACAGGAGAAACCTTTCTGACAGTGCTGTCATTAAGTCACAATTCTGGCTCTGCCTGGACATTTGTTGCTGATTCATGCCGCTATGGAGGGCTCTGAAAGTCTTGATCCTTAATGCATTGATAGTATTCGCAGAGTTCCTGCGTTTTATCTCTGGATTCTGTTGCTCTTCTGAAAAGGAAGGTAGTTAATCCCAGAAAGTTTGTGCCCTGGTATAATGCAGAAGTGTGAAGTCTTAAACAGAAATCTAGAAAGTTGGAAAGAAAGTGGAGCTCTACAATTTAAAAAAAATCCAATCTAGCTTGAAAAGATAGTTTGATAATGTACAAAAGAAGAGAAAGAGAAAATCAGAATAACCACAAATGTCTATTCAGCACTGTTGTCAGGCTGACTCAGAGTCACAGCTCCACAGTGTCAAACATTCCATCTCATGGAAGTGCGGATGATTTTATGAACTTCTTTACTAACAAAATAGTAAATATTAGAGACTAAATTCATATTCTTCTACCAACTATGGGGATTACATTAGACAGCACAGACCTTGGAATCAGCTGTACCTACCGGTTTTTACTTAGACTGCTTGTCCCCTATTGATATTTGTGAATTAACCTCAGTTGTTTCTCACTCAATCTACTCAATCTACATGTTTACTCCAGTCCTTCTATGTTTTTTTTAAAGATATTTGTCCCATGATAGGTTCTGTAATCCTGGATCTTGTCAATGCATCTCTTCTAACAGGATATTTACCAGGAGGTTTGCAGATTGGAGTAATTAAACCTCTACTCAAAAAGACATCTTTGGAGTTTGATAATATAGCCAGCTGCAGGCCTATTTCCAACTTTCCTTTGATTTCCAAAATTCTTGAGAAAATTGTTTCTAATCAGCTAAGTGATTATCTTTATATAAACAATGTAAATTATGAGCTTCAGTCAGGTTTTAGACTACATTGGTTAAAGTCACCAATGACCTTTTCATGTCTTCTGACAGTGGATCTGTCTCTGTTCTTGTTCTCTTGGATCTCAGTGCAGCATTTGACACCATTGACCACAAGATTATTAATAGATTAGAACAGGTTGTTGGACTGAGAGGAACAGCATTAAAATGGTTCAAGTCATATTTATCTAACCATTTTCAGTTTGTCCATGTAAATAATGATTGTCACAGTCATACTAGGGTCAGCTGTGGAGTACACCAGGGTTCTGTTGTTGGACCAACACATTTATCTTTATACATGCTTCCTTTAAGAAATAGCATTAGGAAGCATAACATAAATTTTCATTGGTATGCAGATGATACTCAGTTGTATTTATCCTTGCGACGGCATGAAGCTAATGAAATAGCCTAATTAGATGGATGCATTAAAGATGTGAAGACCTGGATGACTGGAAATTTCCTGCTTATTAATTCAGATAAAACTGAAGTTATTGTAATTGGTCCCAAGAACCTCTGAGAGGCAATCTTGAGCCATACAGTTAATTTATTTGATTAAGATTTGTCTAGAAAGATTTGCAGAGCCTTCAGCCATCAGGCTCCTCTATTATGGAATCAATTCCCAACCTCAATCCAGGAGGCAGACTCCTTCTCTACATTTAAGGTTAGATTTAAGACCTTCCTTTTTGATATAGCCTTTAACTCTGTAGTCTCTTAACCCACCTCCTAGTTATGCAGCAATAGGTCTAGGCTGCTGGGGGAGGGGAAGTCCTATTGTGCACTGAGCATCTTCATCCTTCATTTGTCTCAGTCTCAGATTGTCCTGAATCATTTAATAGAATCAACGTTGTCTATCTTCTGCAGTCTCACTCTCTTCTCCTTTTTAAGGTACTGTCATGGTGATGTTGCACTACCCCTTGCCTCCCAAACCTTCCATCTTCTGACCATCTTGGTGTTTGCCTATACCTGTCAACTGGATGCCACTATGGGATGCCTGCTGGTGTGGCCGACCTGCAGTCCAACCCTCCCACCACAACATATTTGTATATTTTTATACCAGATATTTGTATATTTTTGCACCACATGTTATATATTTTTGTACCTTTCCTCTCTCTGTCCTTCATCCTCACTGTCCTACCGCCCTCCTTTCTTCCTTACCTGGCTGGAGGGTCCCATCTGTAATTATGCCTGGTCCTGTTTAAGGTGAGGATTTTTTTCTTGCCACTGTTAGGCTATGCCATGTGCTTCATGGTTATGCTCTGGCTTTTGTTGAAGCACCTAGAGACTACTTTTGTTGTAAAAAGATGCTATATAAATATAAAATAAAATAAAATAATTGAATTGAATTCACTTGCATGAACTTGTGTGTGGCTGGACTGGCATAAACTTAAAATGGGCTGTTCATTTTGAGTCAGTGGCAAAGCAAATCATGAAAACTGCACTAAACATGCCAAAATTGTAACGGTGGAAATCAGGCATACCACACAGACACTGCCATGCCATAAAGTCATTTTCTTATTTTGCCCAGCTTTGCCCTATCGGCTGATAGGCCGATGATCACTCAACGTAGCTATTTACTTTGAATTACCTTGTGTATGAATTGTGCTCTAGAAATAAACTTGCCTTGCCTTGCCTTATCAAACACACTTATGAAGCATTTAATTCATCTTTCAAATTTGTTTTTATATTTTTTTATTCCTGTTTTTGTCATAATAGATTTGGATCTTGATCATTAATCATTGAAAAATGTTCTCTGAAAATTTCATGTGGTTGAACATACCGTGGACTGCGCTTATTTCATGCAACACTTACTTTATTTTCCTTTTTTTCCTGAGAAGCATTCTATGAATCACTGTACACACACACACATACACACACACGCACACACACATGCATTCCCCTAGCTCTCAAAGCCCAAAGCCCAACAATCCACTGGAGTCTGTACAACTTCCTTCTGTTCTCAAACCAAAAGCCTTAAGCCAACAGATGCTTTTTTGCTATCATCGCCAGTTATCACTCTTAGCTGCCTCTGATAAGACTTTACTTTCTGACCCAGATGTTAAGGAGTTCAATTCATCAGATGCACCAGAAGAGCGGACGGGAGGTGGAGGGATGAGTGAGCCTCAAAAATACCCTCAGGCTTGAGAGACGAGACGTAATATGCCTTTTTTTTCTCAGCCTGGTGTTGTTTCTGAAGCGGCGTTAGTGCAGTAAGGAGCTCAGCGTCTAAAGAGGCTTTGGTACAGGCGGAAAGATGGGCCATATTACAGCGAGGCTAGAAGCCTGCTTGATTAATGGGCCAGGATAATCACCTCATCAAATCACTCTCACTTATTAAATCTTGTTTAATATCGTAATGAGGGCCCTCCCGAGCTGCTTTGGTAAATTCCCCACTCTCTCCCCACCTCTCCATTGCTCTTGCTTTTCCTCTTCTGCCTTTCCGCTCGAACGGGAAGACTGATGATGCCAGGTTCCCCTCTGCCCTTGTCTGTATCCCTTCCTTTTGTTGTTTTTTACTTCCTCTCCCTTGTCCCTTGCCTTCGCTCTGCTTCTTAACTTACAGGAAAGGCAGTGATGTATGTCTCCTTTTCCCCATATGATCTTGGAATTTGTTTCTCAGTTTTTAGAGTACACTGTAACAGTATACACAGTTTCTGATGCCGAACTGCTGTGTCTGCTGTGTCAACAACCACTATTAATTTGATCTCCCTTGTTTATGATGGATGATGTGCTGGATTGTGTGTTCATAAATCACTCTATGTGTGGGTCAAGACCTCCTAGAACACTGATGCCACTTCCCAAGGCTTTGGTACACTGGAGTTTATGGAAACACTTCAGGTGAGGTAATATCTCTCCTGTCTCCTTCCACATGATTTGTGATTTCTATCTCCGGCATCGGGACATTCCCTAGGTTACTCCTATTTGTGCATTTATGTGTGAGGTTTCTGGAACGGGCTTGCTTCCCCTTCACCTGACCTCCGGACTGACGAGCAGATATGCCTCCAAAGAAAACAACATGCCAGCTTCTTATTTACGGTCTTTTATGTGTCACTTTGTAATCTTGATTGAATAGATTTGGCAATATTTTTTCCTCCAAGAAAAGGAGAAAAAAACCCCATTTCCTCTTGTTTCTCTTGCTTCGTACCTCTCTCTGTTGTCTTTCAATAGCCAACGCCTTCCACTATCCTCATCTCAAAGTTGGACCCAATCCTTTGCCATCTCAGAAAGCAGGCCGGCAACAACTGGCTCAAGGTGACCAGTTCAGGCTTGAGAGAAAGGTTGCGGCTGCATCTTCCCCCTGAGTGCCTTCCATTTTTTGCCTTTATTGTTGGGGAGCAGCTGTTGTGTACCTGGACCCCATGAGTGGCGCCTATGCTGGGTATCTTGGCAGCCAGGCTCCCTAGGCTTTGGATACCAGAGTGAATCAATTCTTAAAGATGACTGTCTGCGTGCCGTGTCACATGGACAGGCCTGGAGTGAAAGGCTTAGAGGGCTCTGAAGCTGGAATGCTCTTTGATGGAAGGGCTGGAGAATGAGGAGGGAGGGGAGGAAAGGAAAATATGAGGGGGGGAGATGTTATGGTCCTATTGTTGTGCCAAGGAATGCCCTTGCCGGAGATAGAGGGGTATTGTTTTTATGCCTATGAACGCTTTTGGACTTGGAGAGTTATTGGTGAAGGACTTGCGAGGGTGATGAACATTTTCATCTCTGCCTCGAGAAGCATGGCTGTCGGTCTCTTCACTTGTCCTATAAACTATATGTTAAAAGTTGCAGTAAGACACAGCATGTGACAACAGCTTTGCATCAAGCTGCCAATTGAATTTATAAAGGTTAGCTAATTATTTGGTGGCTCTACAATAATACCCTTAGAATTCAACTCATTCCAGGCCAAATTTCACAATAACTGAGAAGGATGCAAATGACTCACCTGGCTCACAAGCCTGTACTGTATAATTGTATAGTGGCAAACCTGAGATAGTGAAGATAATGAAGGGTGAAAGTAACAGATTTTCCCCTTTGGAAAATAAATATCTTCTGGACAACCATTTTACTACATTTCACACCGGATTATTAATATAAGAAGAGGCAGGATGCCTGACGTAGGCTGCATGAGAAGGTTAAGAACAATTTAAGTTTGTAATGTAGACTGGGCAGCCACACCACCAGCCGTTATAGTAAAAATGTCTTCTTGTTTTGTTTTTTTTGAGAAGCAGCCTCGTGGTCATCTTGTGTCTGTATCCATTTCATGACAAATGAAATACCACAGGCCCTGGCCAGAGACTATGACTTGTTTGGTTTGCTGGAGGCTCTAATGGTATGGTTCTTGTGTGTGTGTGTGTGTGTGTGTGTGTGTGTGTGTGTGTGTGTGTGTGTGTGTGTGTGTGTGTGTGTGTGTGT
>JBAMYA010000017.1:6085886-6112156 GCA_037176975.1 Arrhamphus sclerolepis
GTGTGTGTGTGTGTGTGTGTGTGTGTGTGTGTGTGTGTGTGTGTGTGTGTGTGTGTGTGTGTGTGTGTATGTGTGTGATAGATGGTGGTGGTGGTGGTGGTGGTGGGTCTAAGACTGGCTTCCAACCCCTGCAGCTGTCCCGGTTGTCACTCCTTGTCTTAAGGCTCACTACTGGCTCAACACTTCAACCCTTGGATCAAGGGGATGTGTGCTGACTAATGTGTGCGTATGTGTGTGTATGTGCTTGAACGCTGAGCCCCCAGAGATACTGCGTTGTAATTCTCAGTGCTCAGCAGAGTCTGAAAAACGGCTCCAGACACAAAAGACAAGTTGAACAGTGTTAAGACCCCTTCAGTGTGGAGCAGACCCCAGGCATGAAGTCATCAGCCTTGGTTTAGCAGCCTTTGTTGTGCTGTCTGATTGACAGGAAGGGTGGCTATCAAAGACAATTGTGGGATCAGTTACAGCTATGTGTGTCACTCAAGATACAGCACATTTGGAAAAAAAACACACTTGTGACGATTTTCTGAATCGAATGCGACATACTTTTTTTTTAAAGTAAAAAAATGATGCATTTGGAATATTAAGATTCCTGTGAATATGTAGTTGATTACAGACTAATACGTGTTGACAGTTCGGCTTGATAATGATTTTGCACTCTTACTCACCTTAATGTGAATGAATAAATCTGTGAACCTCTTAATCTGTGTTGATAACAGGTGACAAGCTTTAATACACAGCTAATATTCCATAAACATGCCTATATGTACATATGACAAAGAAAAAGACAAATCTCCTCCCACCCCTCTGCCTCTCTGCCCCTTATGTCTCGGAGATTAGCCTTTGCTCAAACACCTCCTGTTCATCTAAGTAATTAAAACATTAGAATTACTGGATTATAAACTGCTTTCCATTTAATCCAGCAGTGCCGATGCTCCCATCATCTTGCCAAATGGGTCAAAAGAAAATATAATGGGCCTCTGTGATTTCTGATTCAGGGATCTGGAAGAGGCAAAGGATGCCAATAATGGCTATTAAAAGACATGTGTGTTTGCATGTGTGTGTGACAGAGAGAGATAGAAAAAGAGACAGCGATCCCAGACTGGCTTTGCCCTGAGTGCCATCTGTCTTGGACCCAATAGACCCAGTTTAGACTGGAAGAAGCCAAACAAGTTCAGTTTTTTTTTCCCTACCCTAAATGCACAGTTATGCACGCGCATGAACACACACATGCAGAATCCCACGTAGAAACTCCCTGGCAGCTTATTCCTCTGTAGGAAATTAAAAGCATTTAAAAACATAAAAGGCACCAGAAGTTCTTTCATCTTGCTTTTATAAAAGTACCAAGCTCTTGTGCTTTGTGTTCTTTGCATTGTGTGTGTGTGTGTGTGTGTGTGTGAAGGAGCTTCTTTTTTTCACTATATTTATGGAGTCCAAATATAGGCAGCTCATCTCACATGCAGACTATGACAGCTTTGTGGTGATAGTGCACCTCACGAGTGTAAATGTCAGGTTTAATGTCAGAATTTGGATATAAGGTTAGTTAGTTCGGGTTAGTCTCTACAAAAACCGCAGGACTGGGTCGCACGAGCATGTCTTTTCTTCATAAGACCAGATAACAGGTGTTTGCCCTCGGGGGTCCACACTACACCTTCAAGGTATCAGTGCGTGTCTAGATATAATTCAGATATCGTTTTGTATTGTCTACCATCGGCACATGTTGTAACGTGTGCACACATTCACAACTCTTTAGCTTCATTCAATTTTAAGAGTAGTCTCTCCCTTCTCACTTTGCCCCCTCTGACATATCTTGGCAGTCAAAATAAAGGTATACTGAGGGATTTAACAGCTGCTGTCTTCTCACCTTTGCTGTCTATATCAATTTGAAGAATGAGCAAGTGCTTGAGATTCTGTGTGTGTGTGTGTGGGTGTGTGTGTGTAAGAGTTTGTAGTTCCGGTGGAAAGTTTTCACATCCATCCACATGTATTTGTCTCAGGTTCACTTTGAAGTGTATTCAAGTCCACCCGCCCCCCCAATCTGCAAAGACTTTCCAGAGTCAAAGGCAAAACAGCATTTGTGAGTGTTTATTCAAACAAATAATTGAAATAGAAGTTATAAAAGTATTCTTACTCTTAATTTACAACCTGGTTCACATATGTTTGGGAGCAATGTTTTTAATTACTCTTGGATGATGTTTATTCAGTTCCTTTTCATTTTGTAGAAAAAAAAAACCCCACAGCTAATGACAAAAATTTTTTTTATTTAGCTGCATCTAAATTAAATAGCTCAAAAATGATCAAACACATATTTTATGTGTACAATTTAAATTTCTTTATGTCAAATAGAGGAGGATGATGGCAAATTAAACCGGTGAATCGGTATGGTCTTAGAGTGACGATTCACTTTTGCAATAGATACAGAGCAAGTTCAATAATACGTCAGGTTGCGAAAGGAAAGTCAGCATTATCATTGAGCATCCTTTGCTTTGGATTGTTGTTGAAATGTAATTACATGTCCCAACCTGAGATCCTGTACGCTCAGGAAAAGCTTTTCTTCCAGGATGTTTTTCCCTGCATCCATCATTTCCTCTGTTCTGACCAGTCTTCAGGTCTTCAAACAAAACACGAAGTATAAGAAAAGAATATTGCTGCAATCACCATCTTTGAGCGTAAACCTAATTAATATCATTCCTACAGTCAGAGTCGGGTTCCCTTCATCTCTTTGGAACTGCAGACACAAGAGTTCAATATGGGTTTCAAGAGATCAGAAGAGTTCACTTTTCAGGTTATTTAAGTGCTTTTGGGGACTGAAGAATCGCTTTTTTATCGAACCACTCCTGCTTGTCCTTTTTTTTTTTTTTTTTAAGTTTTCCCATCTCTTCAGAGGAATTCTAAATCTCATTCAAAGTGAACATTGGCCTGTTTGTTTCCTGTCTCCCCAAGGCCCTTCTCGCCCAATTATTCAGTTTGGCAGGGTATCCAGGCCTAGAAAGTCGGTTGGTTAGTTTAGATTGATGGAAGCTACTTTGATTTTGGTCACTGCAGAAATATTGGGAGCATTGGATAAACTTTCTTTTTTTCTTTCCGTAGGTCGTTTCCTTGACGCAATCAGGGACACATGATTTTCTCCACCTTAGGACTTGGTTTTTGGTTTTAAATTGTGAGGCCATGTATCCTTGTATCCAGATGTAAACATGTGGCTCATGCTTAAAACAGGTTATTGTTCATAGTAAAAAAAAAAGTAGGATGCATCAGAACTCAGCTGTTTATGTGTTTGAATAGTTATGCAAGAGAGAGATTCAATTTTTAATTAAGAAAGTACATGAACTTGCCATTGCTTTTCTGGTTTACATTGTAGTGCACAAAGCAATAAGGAAATTTAATTGCATTCAATTTAAGATAAGTATTTATTCTAAATGGATTCGGTGTCTTCATGTGACCTTTTTTGCACGCTTGCTGTCCTCTGCGGCATGTTTTCTGTGTGAGTGTATGTTTTGTGCATATGTGTGTACTTTATGTTTGTGTTCCTCGCAACGAGGGGTCCAAGTTGACACAGTGACAGTTCCTCGCAGAGCGACAGAGGGGCCCTGCCATCCAACAACACAGGCTTTGTTGCTTTGCTCCTCTTGGCTTGTTATGGACTTCTTTCTCCCTCTCTTTCTCTCCCTTCTTTAGTGAGCCCATTTTCTTGTCTGAAGTCTTAATTTGGGGCGCTGGCCAGTGGGGAGAGGGAAGAGAGAGGGACCAAGGGAGGGAAGAACGGGGGAGAGAGGAGGTACGGAGTGGTGATTGCTGCAGACGGACGGCTCTTTGTTCCTTCTTTCCCAGGCTCCTCTCTTGAGCCTCCGAGGCTCCAATTGCATTGGAGCCTTCCAGCAAGAGTGGCAGAGAGAGAGAGAGGAAAAAAGAGGGCACAATGATCTGTCCAACTGGAATCTTCCAATTCCACAGAACAAATGTTTAGGCACTTGCAAAAAGATGTGGAGGAAGAGAGAGGGAGGTGGCAGAACAGAGAGAGCGGCAAATAGAAATGAAAGAACCAGAAATGTAGAAAAAACAAAAATAAACAACCAAATAGGACGGGGGAAAGGATGAGGGCCATGTCAAAAATGGACAAAGTGAGCTACGTGTCACATACTGGCCACTAGGTGTCCCCATCACTGATGCCAAATGTGGGCAAACCAGAATTAATCCCACACTGTTCCAGTAGCTCTGGAGCAGACCAGTGTGAAGCCCCACTGACAATAGATGAAATATAGAGTTCAGTTATGAAGAGATGCAGAGTGAAAGCATTAACGATCAGCATGGGCATCTCTGTTTCTACTTTTCATTAAAGCAATCATTTTTTGTGTTAAACATTTAACTTTACGTGTAATAATATATACACTGATGAATGAATAAAATGATTAACTCATGCATAAGGTTGATTTCTTTCTGTGTATAGATAAAAAAAAAAATAATGTTCTACCGTTTTAGTTTCAAGCCCACAATCATTTTAGGAGTAGGTGTCAAAATGGTTCAAACGTTGTACAGCTCATTTGATTGTTGGTAGGAGGATTGCAGGATGAAGAAATCGAAATGAGGTCCCGAGTCCTTTTGTGCATTTCTGCGTCACAAAAGTTCTCAGGAATGGGGAGTTACATCAGCCCTCGTTTGTGTGGTGATATTCACCAAAAAAATGTTTTGTTTGTAGCTTGGTTGGCGTGCTGCGCCCGAGCTGTAAAATAGACTTTTTAAACTAAAGCGAACTTGGCCAACTGGAAAAAAAAAAAAAAAAAAAAAAAAAAAGCTCTTACCAGCAAACAGAAAATGTTCTTGAACCTGAGCGTGTGATTGACCACGAAGGGAGGAGGGACTTGGAGAGGGACCTTGGGGACTGTGTCAACGTTTTGTGTGCCGGAGCAGGGACAAGCATTGGGCAAACATTGGGAAAGGCTGGCAGCCTTTGAGATAGTGGGCCGTTGATCTAAGACTGAGGAGCTAAAGTCAACTATCTCCTGTGTGATACAGCAGCCAAGGTCTTGCTGACACACAGAACAAACATGGATACCTGAAGACAATGACCTTTGAACCCTCAGTGGGAGGGATGGAAAAAACAGTAAGTGGTGAAAGTGACTCCGGTGACTTCCTCCCTGCAGGCCAAGAATGAATCAGGTGGAATGATTGTAAGTACACGGGTCATTGTACATAAAAAGCGCACACACACACATCTTGTTCAGGAGTAGGAAGCACAGATGTGGTGTGTGTGCATGTGCCTGCATGTGTGTTTGCGTGTGTGTGTGTGTGTGTGTGATGGAGGAAGCGAGAGAGTGAGTCTTCAGATGTAGCGACAGATGGTATTTGATTACAGAGCAGACGGTCGGTGTTGTACAAAGATGCTGTCTCAGCCCAACCTAAGGAGCTGTAGCCTCCGGTTAAGGCGAGTGGAGGGAGGCAGGCGGAGGACGAGAGGGAAAAGGAACACGGTAGAGGGGGAAAAAAGAATAAAAGCGAGCACGAAAGACACAAAAGCAGCAACTCCAAAAATGAGCATCAAAGCAAAAAGAGTGAAAAGCAGTCAGGCAAGAACAAAGGAAGAAAAGGAACAGAGCAACGGGCAGGCATGGTGGAAAGTACAGCACAGGTCATGATAAGAAAACAGCAAGATGACGCAGAGCGAACACACCATGCTTTAAAAAAAAGACTATGAAAATGGGACGCGTTTAGCATTTTATTTTAAAATGTGTTAACAAGCACTGATCTTTTGATAAGGTTAAAAACAAATAAAAGTAAATAAATAAATAAAAAATATTGCCTGTGTATTACATTACGGTAATTTGATCAGTGACACAGGTACACACTTTTAAAAAGGGATAAATGGATGAGTTTACCAGTTGTTATTAAGCATTAATTATTAAACTGTTTGACTTTAAAAAAACAACAACAACAACAACAAAAAAACCCAGCAAATAAAAATATTATCAGTCTCTTCAACATTGTTTCACGTCACGTGTCATGTTTTGACATCTATCATATACATCCCTAAGTACAATATCCTCAACAAGAATGCATCTCACTTTGGTTTAAGTAAATTCCCTCTGCACTGTTTACACAGAAAAGAAAAGAAACAAAATCCTCAACTGAATATGAAAATACAATTAAACTTATGCCAACACTTTTGCAGCTTTCCAAAAACTTATACATAAACATTTAACTGCGCAGAAAATTAAATCTTTCTCTGAGGATTTAATCTGTTTAATCACTTGTAAAACTGTAGCTTGTGGAGATTTTTTATATTTATAATATATGTATAGGTGTGTGTGTGTATGTGTGTGTGTACTTTATGTATCTTTGAGGATGAAGATGTTTGCAGTTGTTGGTTCAGCTTCACTTCAAGTTCACCATTTGAAGAACAAAAAAAGGAGAGCGTTATCACGGTGCCGTTACACCTCTGACAACCTTTTCTTTCCGTTGAAATTTTTCCAGCCATTACAAACCTCCATACGTACACTGGAACTGAAATAAGGTGATGTGAATAAACCACGAACAGCTGACATCTTCCACTCTCTTTTTCATTTTTATTTGAAGTTTTTATTCATTTTGCACAAGCTTGCATATATACTGCACATACATTCAGTTCATAGAGGGTGAAGGCACGAAAGGCAATATGACTACTGGTTGTTTCTGGGCTGGGCCAAAGCAATACAGGGGGAAAAAAAATCAAGAAGAAATACAAAATGTCTTCAGACTACTGTGGTTTCAACTTTTAGTCAGCCCTCTGCCCTGTCACACCATTTATTTAACTGTCCAGTTCCTTTTATCTGCTGAGAACTCCAGTCATCACGTCTGTCAATTAAACAAGCATGCAAAACTCCCAATTATTTAAATTCACTTTCAAATAGATAAGGATGAAATCTTTTTTTGTTGCTTCTGTGTGTTTAAATTCAGTCCAGCCTTCCTTGTTTGAGAAAATAAAATAAAAGAACAAATAAATTAGGATAAATTAAACCAATAAATTACACAAAAATCTGCAAGACAAATAGACACCAGTAACAGAAAAAAAGCAGCCATGTCATGAGTTTTATTTTACAAACTGTAACTATTCAGATCGCATCAGAATTATGGCTGTTCCAGTTGGAATTACTGCACTAGAATTGAATAATAATGCCATACAAAAAGCTTCAACAAAACACTATTTACATACCATATTGCTAAGTTATACAAAGGCAGTATTTATCACTGTAACTCCACGTCATTGATATTTACAATAAAGAGGAGCAATGAAATAATAATAAAAAAAGGAATTATAACTGAAAGCATCGAGAAACAAAAAACCTCTTTCAGAAAACAAATCAGAGGAAATTATCACAACACACACGCACACACACCAAACACATGTTGCCGAAGCTTAATGAGAATCATTTACATGTCAGGATGGTACTCCCAGGGGTGGGGGAGGGGCCACAGTGTTGAGAATTGTGTCACTCACTGGTTCACAGGTTCCCATAATCGGTCTTTTCTCTCACACAGACACACAATACACATACAGTACATGGACACACACAAACACGAATAATGCAAAGCCAACAGAAATTCCACAAACTGTTCAAACCCAGTAAAAAAAAAAGTATGAATCCCTTCTTTTCAATCCATAGTCTTATTTCTTTTCTGTCTTTTCTTTTTTTTTTAAAAACTGTAACTGTACACATTTACCTTTCATGGCACGAGTCTTCAGGTAACAATGAGCAATGAGTTCCTTTCTGCTTCATGGGCTGAATCTAGAGCTACGTTGGTGGCAGCCTGCCTATCAATGTATTTTTTTTCCTCTCTTTCTTTATTCATTCATTTTTTTTTTTTTGTTGTTGTTGATGAGATGGGGTCCGCAGACTGCCAGCAGGACACTCTGCAACATCATCACCGCCAGTGTAATGCATCGTTCAGTCAGAAAAATTAAAGAAATTGATGCTGGTGCAACCTCAAGGGCACTGCCGATGGGAGACAGACTCCCGTTAAAGGCATAGCAAGTGGGGAATGAATTTCTCCTCCGTGGGGTTTTTGGAAGAGTCCATTTAGAGAGTGGCTCACACTGTTTTTTTTTTTTCCTTTTTCTTTTCTTTTTTTCAGATGACTCGCACTCCTCTCTAGCACTTTGAGTTATAATTTAGAAAAAAAAAAAATCTATACAGCTATTGTTTGTTTCATCCTGACGTATTTACAGTTACCGCAACATTTTCATACTCTGAAACTGTGTTCAAAAATTTATTTTCTCTCAGTTCAAGAAGACAGCCATTCAAAACAACACAAAAAATGCAAAGAAATAAGAAAAAAAAGAAAAGAAAAGGTGAAACTGGTCACAAAGCCTGCAAAAACCTATCACTATTTCGCCTAATCTATTAACAACTGACTTAATCAGGATACAGATTTAAACAAAACCGTCACTAAAAATATCGTCTAAATTTCCTTTATGAAACATTTTCTAACAATGCCTTTCAAAGATCCTCCACTGTATTTATATATTTATATATATATATATATATTCCCATAGATTTATATTTTACAGTTATTTAGAAAAGAGGCTATATATGGATTTCAATAATGTCGCAAATATCAAAAAACCTCAGAAAAAGAAAACTTGACAAAAATATTTTCAACACAGTTTAAAATGTTTCTTTTTCTTCCTTCCTTTACTTTTTACTTATATTCAACCTGAATAATCTTTTTAGGCGCATGAACGTTTTTAACTTCAGGGTGGAGTTGCAGGAAGGGGCAGGGTGGGGGACGATAATAATCTGTGCATCAGAGAAAAGTGTCCTTTCCCTTCTTCTTTTGTCTGCGGTGCTATAGAGCCTTTGGCTGGTGCTTTGAGCCTCGACATGCAGGGCCTGGCCCATCCTTCAGTGAGAAATGTGTCCAGGTCTCTCTCTCAGGGCTCCCGGTCTTAAGAAGAACACTGTCCGGGGAGGTGAAGGAGGGGGACATAATAAAGGGAGTAGCTCTCTGTCTTTCTGTGCTTCCTTTTGTCAAGCGCTTTGTCTCGCTTAGACGAGTCAGCAGGTTAAGCAACATGGCCCTTTTGATCTTTTGTGACACGCACGCAGACACACTATAAGATAATGTCGCCAAGGTGAGATCAACAGTGAGCTCGCACGCACCATTAAAAGTATTCGAATTAACTCGTTGCTTTCAAACTTACCTCATCAAAAGTGACTGCTAATAATAAACTGCTTCTCGAAGTCTTAAAAGCCTGAGAGGGTGGATGAAAATATAGAAAAAACAAAAAAACAAAACACTGAATATATATGTGCAGCTCAAGCAAAAAGAAAAAAAAAATTCGGGGCTGGAATTTCAGCTAAAACTGAGAGGAATGCTGCTTAACAATTTGGGCACCGTGGCTTTGAGAGAATAACACTTTAGGTCTGAAAAGCTGCCAGTGTGGGACGGCGTGACAGAGCGGAGGGCTTCAGGTGTGCGCTGCCCCTCGCTCTGCGCCTTTGTCCCTGCTCTTTGTAGTGCTGAGAGCTTCTCCATCCACCCCTGGGGTGAGTGCTCACCTCCGACCTTGAATTGTTGCTTTGAGAAAGGACTTGGATCACTCACAGGCAGGTGAACATGGAAGGAAGGTCTGCGTATCTGTGTCATTGGTGGGGGAGCTTCTTTTTTTTTTTTGAAGCAGGATCGATGAACGGGTGTGTTTCAGCTCATGTGTACTTCTTCGTTTGAACAGCTTTCCTCTCTTGTGACGTTCTGAGTCACACCTTAAAGTGCCACAACGGCGTGATATATATTCAAGTGTCGCCTTCTATTGAAATAACTTCGCTATGCAATTTACACCGTGTGTAGGTCTATAACAATAAAAGCCTAAAGAGTAAACAGGCTGCCTTCATCTCACACAAGCCGCTTGGACAACAGTGCCATGAAAAGATGAAAAATTCAGCAGTTTTATTGTACATTCTCACCAATTCTGAACATATCAAAAGGAATAATTAGCTGTCAGGTGTGCAAGTGTTCTTTCAGTAAAGACAGTTTCATTATCAAAAGCAGAGCAGCTCTGGAAAAAAAAAGCCTCACTTCATCTATGTACTTCTATCTGTATTATACACTTCATTCATTTCTGCAGCCCCTTTCCCCCCCCTCAGCATCATATCTGTACAAGTAGGGCTGTAGGATTCATCTGTCCCTGGAGATGAGCAGAGAAGTTCACTATGATGGCCCCTGATTGAAACCCACTTCCAGCAAAGTTGCCTGAGGTCCCAGCAAAGCGTACAAGCAAAACAAAAGCAAAGTCTGCGTCATTGACGGGCAAACTGAATCAAGTGGATGAGGATGGGGAATGAGGAGAAAGTATTCCAGAATCTAAAACCTTTTTGAATAATCTTAATAGCAATAATTTATTTTTTTTTCTGCAATGGCATCAAGGGACAAACAAATCTTGAAGTGCCAATCTTCAGCAAGCAATAATGACAAATAATATTCAGAAACAACAACAATAAGAATAGTAATCAAAAATAATAGTGTACACCCAATAAACACAATGGCCTACTTGCAGGTAAAACACACTTCAAAAAAAAAAAAGAAAAAAAAAAATGGCAGAGCTCAGTAGCTATTTGTAACTGGTCCAAGTCCCACAGACCAGTGCAGACCAGTACCACAAGTCCACTTTCAGTTTAGTCAGTAACCTCACTAGGCCTTGTTTTTTGTGTGCATGTGTGTGTCCGTCCTGTTCAGGACGTCTTATAACACAGTCTATTGGGAACCCACGTTGCACTTAGCGGGAACAGTTCGTTAGGATACCCCCAGAAATGGAGGGGCACCCATGGGCGCCACATGTGCAGTCTCTTGAGAACCTCGCCTGTTTTTGCTGTGGTGTAAATGGGAATTCCCTCCACACATTCAGGTAGTGTTGATCATGAAACAGGCAAAACAGATGAGGGTTCACACGCTCAAACCCCACCCCACGAAAAAAAAATAAAATAAAATTAGAGTCTCTTCAATTTAGAATCATAGAAAAACAAACATATACTGTAATTATCATAATAATATAAGAACAACAACACAATAGCTAGGTTGTTTAGGAACTGCCACAGAGGCTTCAGATAGGGAATGCTACTCCATAACTTCCATACATTCAAAAATGAAAAAAAAAGAGAAAGGAAAAAAAACCTCAGGACATCAAAAGTTAGGTCAGAGGAAAGAAAAAAAAGATTATTTTTGAAATTCTATGAAATCAAAGAAAACAAACAAAAGGGGAAAAAAAAGCGCAGAGGTTGAGCAGGGAGGAAAAGTTTACTCATGTAGGAGTTCTTGGAGACAGTTAGGGGACTTGAAGATCTCAGGGACCTCGCTGTCCAGTTTGCAGATGACCTTGTAGATGGCCTTCTTCCAGGACGGGTCCACGTCTTTGCCGGCCACGATGGCGTTGAAAAACTCTCTCAGTGTGACCTCTGCCACCTCCAGGAAGCGGTCGGGGACCTTGGTGGGCACAGAGTGGAAGGGAATGATTAATTATCTGGCTGCTTTTGATCAGTGATTAATCATTTGAACAAACAGTGCAACTGTTTCTGCTCATTATTAGACAAAACCTCGTTTATATATTTGTGAAGTCTAACAAGCTGGAACAAACGGTTTCTTTTCACAAGCTCCTGAAATGTCTTTTGCACCTGTTAATGCATGTGAGATCTTCTTTGAGGGGCCCTCATATCATTTAACGGTATCAACCATTTTCATATTATTTGCTCTGGAAAAGCACAGATCCAAGTTGGGATTTTACAGCATGAAGAAGTTCCTTTTGCCTCAACAATGTTTACTCGTCACATGTGGAATATGTTGATATTTTCACAGTGGATGTAAAACCATAAATCTCCTGTCCTTTTGACTGTTTGCTCCCTTAAAAGCCAGCTGAGGTGTCAGCCTGAGAAAAGTCACTACTTGTGAATTCTCAGTTTTCTCACACCTCCCACTTCCCTCCTGGCAGCGTGGCGCTTGTGACATGTTTATGAGTCCCAATGCAAACCTGTGACCGAACGAGAGAGAGGAGCTGACTGAGGAGCGGCAGAGAGGTGCTGGCGAAAGAGGAAGTACTAAACGCTTTGGGAACGGGGAGACACGCCGCCTCTTTAGTGTCCCTGACAGCAGCGCTCACCGACACCATGGAGATGATTAGTCTGGCAAAGATCTGTGACACCTTCCCTGAAGCCAACACTCTGTCACACACACACACACACTCACGCTTATACAGGCGTGGGCACACACACACACACACACACACACACACACGTATATATGTATATATACACACACACAAATATAGTGTGTATATACACGTATATATATACACACAATATTTGTGTATATTATATATGAGACACACACACAAAAAAGAAACATGAACACAACGAGGTAGCAAAGACTGACAGGAGGACGAAAGACAAGATGAATGAGACAGGCCTGAACAATCAGGGGACATGGAAAGTCTGAACTAAACACACAAGAAAAAAGATGCTATGTTCCAAATGGCACACTTGTGAATATGCTGAAACATAGTCAACATAAGTGTCCTTGTGCTCTTCTTGATGTCAGGCCTAGAAATCCAGACGTACCACTAACAAACTTACATTTGCTCAGCAGATCCATCTAGTAAAGTCTTGTTTAAAGGATTCTGCATTTGACATTTGAGTTTCCAGCTGAAACGTGGCACAGATGTTACTTTACTCTATTCCAGCTACTTGATTAATGAATTCCATATAAGTAGTGCTTGGCTAGCAACATCACTGCTCTCCTCTCTACAACTCATTTCAGGCTGTCACATCTACTTCATTCATCTGGTCCTGACATTCTAAATCAGCAGCCAGGTTTCATTACATTAGAATTAGTAGATGCTTTTATCCAAGGCACCTACAGAGGAAATGCAATCAAGCCACAGTAACATAGCAAATTACAGAGTAACTGCAGTTAAATCAGCATTCAGGTGAGCACAGTATACAAGACAAGTGCAGGTCAGCAAGTTAAAGAGAAGACAGCTACAACAGAAGGGGAAGAGGAGGAGAGTTTTCAAGAGCTTCTTGAACGTAGCATGGAACAACTCTGCTCTGATAGCTACTGGTGGCTTGTTCCACCACTGAAGAAACGTCTCCACTTAGATCTTCCTGTGTGAAGAGAGGACAAGGCTAATCCGTGTTCTTGTGACCTTCTGGACCTTCTGTAGGGGTCTTATCACACAAGCAGGAAAATCAGCTAAGAGAACATTTCAGTAATGGAGGCAGGATACCACCGCAGTCTGTACCAGGAGTTGTGTTGTACGTTGTGTCAAGTATGGTCTTATTTTCTGTATCTTTGTGAATTGCAAAGCAACATGACCAAAAAACCAAAGCGATGTGGTCAGAGGAGGATAGCTGCACCATGACATCCACTTTCTTGGTGAGCTTTGTAGGAGCAACAGCAGTGGAGGAAATGTTTCTGTGTATGTTGTGGTTGAATGAATGGTGGTCAGAGACAGCTAACCCTTCTGACTTGGACAGGTTCAGCTGATGGGTCAGAGGGACCGGCTGGAACACGTGCAGATTGTGGAGTGGTCTGGTGGGAAAGCCCGGAGTTGTGTATCAGGAATAGCCAGAAATATTCTCAAAAGGCTCCAGCACAGCCTGAAGGTGTGAGTAGATGAGGGAGACTTGTTCCACTTGAGCCTGGACCAAAGTAAAGACCACTGTTTTGGACAACCAAGATCACGTCTTCTGTCATGGTGCGGAAACTCTCCAGTATTCAAAAAATTTAATCTGACTTTATTATTTGCTCTGCGTAGCTGTCAATGTAATATTTCTGGCTGAATGTTGACTTACCTTCCGGGTCAGTGGTGCCAGGAGTGCTTTGTTCTGATGGTAAATATTTTCTGGAGTTTATCTGAACAGTGATTAAAGACATTATTCTTTTGTATTTCCTTGCTTGACTAAAGTAGTTTTCAGGTAACTTTTGTTTTGTCTTTTCTTGAAAAATGAATTTGGACTTTGCTTTTTTAGGTTGTGGCTAATAAGTGGAAATAACTGTAATTAAAGTAAATGACTGCAGTCGCGCTCTGAACTGAACTCAGATGAACACTGTGTTGCATTCACAAACATACACCCACTTTGTAACTGAACTTACCCGTGGTCCCACATGTGCTCTGTGATCTTTGAAAAGTTGATATTGTGGTCTAATATTAAAAACGTTTCGACTGTCACACATCACACCGACCGTCCCCCAACTCTAAATCTTCTCATGTTCTTTCTTGAAGGTGCTGTCACTTGGGTGACTAAAGTGTGTGTGTGTGTGTGTGTGTGTGTGTGTGTGTGTGTGTGTGTCTCACTGGTATTGGCAGGGGTGAAAGTTGCAGTGTTGTACTCTGGGCTTTGGCCGGTTCTCAGGTTGACAGTAGCTGTTATTGACCACCTCCATGGTTTTATTAAATATTCTTGTACAAGAAACCACTGTCCTCCTCTCCCCTGTTCAAACACAAAGACACAAATATGTGCAATAGTTATCTTTTATGAAAGAAAAAAAAATCCAGTCCTACAATTCAGTGTTTTTCAACCCTGGTCTTCATGGCCCACTGTCCTGCATGTTTTAGATGTTTCCCTGCTCAAACACTCCTGGCTCTAACTGGTGGCTCATTGACAAGACTTGTGCAGACCTCGAAGACCAGCTGATGGCCATCCAATCAGATGTGACTGAGCAGGGAAACATCTAAACATGCAGGACAGTGGGCCTTGAGGACCAGGGTTGACGAACACTTCTATGATTAAAGCCAGTGTTTTCTGAGGTGCCATCTCTGTGTTCAGACCATAAATGGATGACGAATCGGGTGGCATGACTCATGGATTTGTACAGAGAGCTTAGAAGCCAAATTTTCTTTGAATCGCACAGCGCCATGTTGCAAAGAGGCGGGACAAAGCTGTCAAAACCAATGGAGAGTTCTCATTCAAGCATGTCATACAAGTGTGGGCATGTGATTGGTCAGCTTTATTGCTTAATATAATTTAATCTGATGTGGTACAACAGTTGTCATGGATGTTAACATCCATGACAACTGTTGGTACCAGGCTGTAAATACTGTGTGTTTAGTTGTGCTACAAAGTTGGTTATTTTAACTTGGGAGTTAATGGGGATCTGCTCTGTTTTGGAGTCAGTGCCCAGTGGAGGAACTGCAACAAAATGTATTTCCTGAAGTGGGATGGTTGCAGCTCGGTTAAGACTCCTTGGAAAGCTATAGTATCTGTAAAGTGGTCCATCAACAGACAACAAGTCAGCTGACAACAGGATCATGGTTGATGTCATTCAGTGACTGCTGAGTACGTGGAAACCCAACTACCCTGGTCATCCGGCGCCACATGACATCAGGGACTTCTGACAGCACATCTGAAAAACGGGATTGTAACAGCTAACGTACGCTGGAATGACCCAGATGTCAAAAAACTGAGTTCCTCCAACAGTTGCAAGATGTCAATGTTGGATCAGTGATATGTTTTAATGACCGTTTCCTCGTTCATTCAAAATATGTTCACACGAGGGTGAATAATACGTTCTGCGTCTCCTTGCTTTGTTTGATGTCTCCTTCTTGTGTCAGTAACCACAACCATGCGGTGCTTAGTTACGCAGACTGTTTGCACGTCTTTTTGAAACGTGTTCAATTTAGACTCAGTTTCTATGAGCAAAATTGCAGGTTCAGGTTTGATAAATCCCTTTGCAGGTGCTAAATTAAAATATTTACATATTCTCCTCCCAACACACAGAATTGCACATAAACGCTCCAAAATGCATATTCATTGCGGCAGACGTTCTGATTGGATTAGACGCACCTTTGAAAGATGCAAACTTTCGCGTCCACTGTTAGTAAATCAGTTTGTAGGTTTTTTTGCGTGTGCAGTGAGTTTGCACTCATTTTAATACACACAAACCTTTAGTAAATCCCTTAGCTTGTCTCTTTTAGGTGGTATTCATCTTGCTTTCAGAGCTCATATAAAATGTTTTATATATGAAACTAACCTGTCTTAAGTTTCCCGCAAATCATACGCAGTGCTAATATCTTTTTTATATTTAGTGTTTCCTGTCGAAGAGACACATTAGAGAGAAATATTTCCTTCAACTTACTGATCAAAGCCCATTCAACATAAGGAACACTGGTTTTGATCCACAACCAACCATACATTTTTATTGACGTTACATTTGCAACTATGTCAGAATTATACTTATTTCACTTATTCCTAACGTAGTGGCTTTATTTGCTTTTTACCATCCAGCTAGAAACTCACCTCCTCCACAGTGAACAGTACAGTCCTGCCAGCTGCTGTGTGTCCAGATGTGCAGATGATCTGCTTCCTTCTGTTTGTCACTGCTCTGGTCCTGGCTCGTGTTCAGAAACACGGTGTACTCATAATGGATCCCATAGCTCTGGTTATGGAAAAGCAGGACCTGGGAAACAGCACAGGAGATCTACATTCACCTACTCTCAAAAATCTCACCACTTTCCCATTTGGACTTTTTAAATACTTCCTGTTTACAATAAATATGAATGTATTCTCAGTCCATGTGCAGCAGCTTGGCATCAATATTCATATTCACTATATAACATAAAGAAAATAATAACAACCCTGGATGAACAGGGACCTGAAGGAGATGATGAGCTTTAGAGCATTCAGCGACAGACAAGTGACTGGTGACGAGGCAGCTGGAGGGACTGAACGTAAAGTCCGTCCTCACAGTCAAATGAACATTTCTGCAGACCACACACACAATCCTCCATCCTGCACTAAATTCTGCTTTAGGGAGTAGCAACTGCATTCCCAGACAGTAGCAGCCTTCCCCAGCAGAACAGCCCCACAAAACCATTCATGGAAGGATGTACAGACATCTCCAGAAAGCAGACAATCTGATGTCATCTGCATGAAGCGACCCACACCACAGCTGCATCTGGATACTTCAGGACATCCTCAGTCAGATCAGAGGTGGTATGAGGAGGATCTACTCACTATGAGACAACTATGGAGAAGCTTCCAGAGCTGTGGACGACACACTGCTGAACGTCATTATTGCTTAATGACTTGCAATGACATTAAAGTCTCAGTAACACACATTTTATTCCCAGTAGAACATAAAAAAAAGACATCAGATGTTGAAACTGAGATATTTTACCATTCATGGAAAATATTAGCTGATTTTGACACTGATGGCAGCAACACATCTCTAAAAATCTGGAACAGGAGCAGCAAAAGGCTGCAAAAAGTAACAGGTGCAAATCAACAAACTGCGATTTTACAGAGTGATGATGCTCTCAGACATCTCTGTTTCTGTTACCTATTCCTCCTGACAACACATGGGAGCCCAGTTTGTCACCATGGTTACCAGGCACCAGCATTAAAGCATTACAGACCATTAAGGAGGATCTGTCTCTCCTCATAGTGGTGTCTGTAGGCCAATGATCTGAATAACGTATTCACACATTTAGAATCAGTGCATAGATCCTGCTCTATTAGGCACAACACACAAGCTACAGTATTCATTATAGAAGGGGGGCCCTCAGAGACCGGCAGGCCCAAATGGAGTCCCAGGATGAACAGCCAGGAACTGTTCTGTGCAGCTTGCTGAAATCTTTATCAACATCCTCGAAGTGCTCTCACACCCACAGTAATAAAGTACTTCAAGAGACCAGTCCTCGGACCTTTAAAGACCAGCATCCTGCTTCTCTAAATGCACACCAACAGAAGCTCTGTACATGGCATGGAAGGTGGCAGCACAAAGGTCCCTCTGCAGATCTGAGGTTTTCTGCTGTTTCCTTCTAGTGGCTTTCTCCAGTTATGCCAATGTCACCACTCCTGCAGCCATCAGTGCTGATCTGCTACTGATGGAAATGACAGGAACGTCGCCTCGAACCTCTCGAAGTTCAGCACATCAACTTTCTTCCTTTCACATCAGATGCCCTCAGTCTTCTCTGCTCACAGAGCTTTTTTAGCCACTTTACTGACGTCACATCAGGCATGAAAGGATAGATGTGCTGCTTCTTTGCTCTGGATCCACAGTTCCCATCATAAAAAGCACACCCCCTTTGAAAAGTAAGATTTTAAACAATGAAAACAAACATTTTCCAAAATGTTGACAAGACAAAGTTTAATCTAACATCTGTTTAAATTATAAGGTGAAAGTAAGGTCATTAATATAACTAAGATAAAACATTTTTTTAAGTTTTACTCAGCTTTTGATGGTTGAAAAGTGAGTACACCCAGCAACAAAAACTACTACATCTAGTACGTTTTACAGTCACCTGTCTGCTGGACACCTGTATGATGACTAATTGGGCTCACCTGTGATTGTGTTTTTGTTAAATTAGACATTTGTAGTCTACAAATCAGCTTTTCTCCAGAGACTTTCAGTCGGGTGAACTCATTTTTTGTAAAGCTGAAAAAATGTGTGATCTAAGTTATATTATTGACCTTACTTTCATGTTGTAAGTTAAACAGATGTTATATTAAACTTTAGCTCAACATTTCGTTAATTGTTTGTTTTCATTGACACATTGTTACTTTCATTTACACACTGCAGCATCCCAGTTGCACACCATGGCTGTTTAAATGTGGAAAATGCTGTAAATGTATCGCTGCATGGCTTCTTTCAGCTTGTTGGTCCACAAAAAGCTCAAAAGGTAACTGATTACTGCCACCTAGTGGATAATCATTTTGCTGTGCTTCGGTAGCCTCTATTCACCTACACGGTAGTAGATCTGCATAGGATGCCATGTCTCTGGCTCTACGTGCAGCCCTGACGCATGTGCACAGACAGGGCACATATTCCAAACCTCCACAGGTGGGTGGTGCCTCTGAGTCCTCATCCCTCCTGCTCCACAAGCCTGAAGGACGTCTGCTAGTCATGATCACAGAACAGCTGAATCATGCTGACGATTCAGCCTCACAACAGCCAGAACACAGGTGGAACGCCCACAGAAGTAGGGCTTGGCATAATACAAGAGAAGTCTGGTTAAGTTTTGTCTGGAAAGTTGCAAATGTATCAAATTTGTCTTCTCTAGGCTTCCTTTATTGTGAAATGACAATTTCATTCAAATAAACTGAAGGTACTTTCCCCATCAACAATCATAAGATGAGTACAAGCAGATGTCCTGTCCACTGGTCCCCGTTTACCATCAGGTGTAGAGGAGCCTTTGTGGGTCCCTTCGCGGACATCTTCTCCCACTGTCCCCTCCTGACGTAGCGGACTGTGGTCCCAGCCAGCTCAAACTCTCCTGGAAGTTCAATCTTCCAGTCACTGTTGATGGACCTCCTGCTGGAGTCCTTCAGGGCTGAAAGACGTTGAGATGAAAAATGGTGTACATTCATTTCTTCTCATCTTTTTGAGTTCATTATTTGCTTAGTCCATTCAATTCAACTTTATTTATACAGTGTCTTTTACATTTCAAAGCGTCTGTAGGTGCTTTTTAGAATCCCAGGGCAAAAAAATGCAAATATATAGTTATTAATTTGGTTTGCAGTTGTGTAAATGAAAAATGAACTTATGATTCTGATGCTTAACAATGCCTCCACAGGCTTGAGAGGAGAACAATGGAGGGCAGTGCAGGGAGGGGTCGAGCAGGAGGAGAGGAGGCATCATATAGATTCTAGATTCAATGTATAGATTTGTATCATTAGGCTAGTGTGTGCATGGATGTTTCCCACAGCTGCAGAAGATAATAATAATAATAATAATAATAACCTCATCACTGAAGTAATTATAAACCATCTGAGCAACAATGAACCTCCTTGTACTGTTACAGATTAATGACCAGCCTCTAGAAAGCCAAAGTCATGAAAGTAAATATACATTTAATTAAAACACCATATATCTGTATTATGTTGACTGTTTCCTGTTGATGTTTGGCATTAGCAGAGAAGATCTGCTCACTCATTCATGAGTGCAACCAGCTCTGCTGCTCATTCCACAAATGTGGCTCCATTTCAAAGAGAAATAAAACCTTAAGAAATAAATATGAATATATATTATCATATATGTAATTTTCTTTAAATATAAAGAAATGAAGCAGCGATCTTTACACTTTATTACCCAGAAAGCTCTGCGAAGGTTTGTCCTCCATCACTTTGATCCTCCAGGCTCCTGCAGGAATGACCACAGCCTCAATGTAGCCTGAGATGGAAACAAAAGATGGGAAGAATTCAAAATTCGAAAACGGACCAACAGAGGTGGGATAGTCTCACTAAAGTTTGTTATTTTGTTTTATTTATTTAGTTAGTTCCAATTCAACATCAAGATATAGAAAAATGCATTTTTTGTATATGTTTATTTATTTTTCATAAAATACTGTGTAGTTTCAGCATCACAACTGTAAATATTTATTTCATTTATTTATACACAAAACAATATAAATAAATAATTATCTTTATGCAAGACATAAAAGGAGTAAAATCCAACAGCCAGAATGGGATGTGAATGCATCTGCACAAATGTGACTCCTTATCTGTCTGATATATTAATGTCATAACTGACATATTGATATGTCAACAGTGAATTTCTGTTCTCTGCATTTCACTAATTAAGATGTAAACTAATGAAGAGTCCAATTTACTGATGAATTTATGTGAATTGGAAACCAAACTTCAGATCTGCAGGATGAAGCGGGTTTAACAACCACAATGTGCTTATATAGAACCGTTCTAGTCTAGGGACCACTCAAGGTGCTGAATCCCCAGTTGCCTGGCCAGTGCCGGTGTATGGCAGCTCCGCTGACAACCAGTGTGTGAATGTGTGTGTGAATGCTTACAGTGTAAAGCGCTATATAAGTGCAAGACATTTACCATTTAAATGTCACTGTAGCCATTCTTAGACAAAAGCTGTGATCATTGACCAGCTTAGTTTATCCAGTTCATTGACCAGCTTAGTTTATCCAGGCACAACAAATGTCTGCAGAAAAATACTTTTTCTCTTGGACAAACATGCATCACTATTACACTGAAATTAGTTGCTATGTGCAAGTATTTTGGGGCTTCCAAGCTTAAACAATCCTAAAATAACCAAACAGGAGCCAAGGTGACAGATGAGTTTAGTGGATAACTAGCAGTTTACTGTTATTACATACACTACTCACAAAAACTTAGGGATATTTGACTGATGGGTGGCATTTATGGAAATTGTAAGAAGTTCATGCTACAGTGATATTATATCATGAAACTTGATTAGAATCATGCAGTTGTTGTAAAACAACAGCTAACAACAGTGATTCATGGACCAGACACTTGTTGTGAAATTTCTTTCAAAACCCAAATATCCCTAACTTTCTGTGAGTAGTGTATATATGAAATAGTACTCAAAGCCAAAGAGTGGCATATAAAACCATGTTTCAATCAAGCATGACCAGCAGAGATGTGTCACACAGAAAACAGACATAAATGCATCTCTGGTGCTGCTCAATGATGAGTCATCATTTAGTCAAGACAAAAACATATTTCAACAGCTGGTGAAAATCTAGTTGGGGATGGATTTAAGTTATTCTCCAAAACAGGTTGGTTCTTTGTCCTCTTATTACTTTACAGGTGTTCCTTTTGGGAACTGTTTCAATCACATTCAAATGCTTCGACCCTGAAGACACGTTTGTTGGTGATGGGATTGTTGCTGTGTCATGATGTTCTGACTGGACAGTAGATACCCTAGCACTTGTCTCTATAAACGCCTTTATAAATGATCCAATCAGCAACAACTGACCGTTCCAAAGACGGCAGCGTCTCCATAGTTTAATACTGCACTCACACACTAAAACACACACTCACCAATCCCCTTCATGTGGCTGAAATCTCCTCGCACTACTTTACAGGAGCGCCCATGTCCGTTGCACACGCCGCACAAGTCTTCCTGAGCCGAGGAGCCGATGATTCCATCACAGCCAATTTTCTGCCCTCAAGAAAATGAGGAATGAAGAGTAAAGAGGAAGAATGTTGAGTTGTCTCCGCCGTGCACACCAACGTTCACGTCTGTGTGTGACGCAGAGAGGTGGTGGAGAGTTTTAATTTCAGGAATGGTGAGGGTTTCTAGAGCTTCCTCAGGCTAGGATGAGTAGATCTAAGTCTTCAACACCAGATGATAGTGTCAGAAAGAGCAGAAATATCGAAAAATGATTTACAATTTACCTGCAAGCTCATGCCAAACAGAATTATGAAGTCGCACAAAAGCATTCCCTGAATGGCCAAAACAATATTATTCATAATTTACTTTGATTTAAAAACAAAGCTAGATTAAGATATTTATGTTTTGAACTGAAAAAAGAAAAACTGATTTAACTGAGACGCTCCTAACTAATGTAGCACATGAGTTTTAACCCTTTAACTGTTCCAGCTCATCCAGACATTAATGACTATTGACTGGTATTTTTTTTTTACTGCTGTTCATTGTCATAACATCTATATTCATCACACTTTCTGCATGTTTTGCACTTCCATGACTCAAGTTTTTTGATTGCTGTTGGAAGTCACAAGTTCAATTTTCACTGATCTTATATTATTCTTCAAAATATCAACATAAACCTTTTTTGTGATACCATGGACCTGAATAAGAGGGCTAGGGTTAGGTTCAGGGAGTCCTATAAGTAAGATTCAAAGTCTCACTGGTTGCTCTGGACCTGGTTTAAAGTGAGGTTCGAAGGCGAAACAACTTTGGAAGATTAACAATATTGACCACTTCAGCTTTCACTACATTATTTAATATAAAAAGAAAAACTTAAATACTTATTTCACAGTGAGATATGGACCAAATAGGGACTGTAATATTGAAGACTGCTTTTTAAATAATGGGTCATTTGTCTATCCTAATAGATTAGAGCCACATCTGGACAGCTCTGGAAACAAGCCCTGAGACGTCTTCATCCAGGGGGACCACCTGTTGCTTCTCAAACTGTCTCTGAATGCTGTTGCTTAGAGCTCCAACCAATCAGAGCACCTGACAAGGTGATGTATTCAGAGCGAAACATGTGACGAGGTGAGTGTTGTGGAGTTTTTGCAGCAGAGTTAAAGAGTGGCCGGTGTCCTCACTCGAACATTTGTTCTAACATTATACAGATACACATGGTCATGTTCAGATCACTTCCTGAATAGCTTCGTTTATCGTTAGAGCAAGTTTAGCAGACGTCTCTTACCATCTGCGAATGGACCTCATCCACCACAATCTGCAGATTACCATGAAGTCCAAGTCTTTAACTGTTGATTCCAACAACCACTGTTCACCATCCAGACCATAAATTCTCAGCTCTGTCGTCATCACTTTAAGCTCTCTTAGAGACAATACAAGAATGCACTGATCTGATTGGCTCCTCGAAGCCTTTGGGCATAATTAATTATTAGTTTGATTTATTCATTTATAATCTTTATTTAACCAGGAAGATCCCATTGATATTAAGAACCTCTTTTTCAACCAGATCCAACATGACAGAAGGATTTCTGTTGTTTCTTCCAACAACAGCAACTGTTCTTCCTTGAACATACACATGAACCTGTGGGAAGGTTGAGGCTTATGTTTGTGTTTGCTAATCTGTCATCTCTATAGGTTTGGGTACCAATTTAAGACTCATGTATGAATTTCTCTTATACACAATTGAAGAGAAGAAACCTGCGTACCTGCAGGCTGAACCACTTTATCTGCATGACCCCTCAGTATCACAACACAGAGGAGTTTACACGACTAGCAGTCTGTCAAGGTACCTGACTGAAACCAGCTGAAGTAACAGTGACTGACAGTGGGAGCATTTGTACCTTACACTTCCCACTGACGCACAGGTCAGACTCGTATGGTCCACAAGGAGTCCCGTCCACCACTTTGTCAGCCATCAGGACCGGGACATCTTGACCCACTGGGCTGCAGAACAGCATGCAAGGATTTTCTGCTCAGAAACATGAAATAGCACATGGGCACAAAAACAGAAGAAGAAAAATATTATCCATAGCTATTGGTGTATAACATGAATCCTCATACTGGTAAAAATCTTCATATACATCCTTTGACCAATTATTCATATGCATAATTGTTCATATCCAGTTTGTGTGTATGTAAATATTTTTAACTTCTACAAATGCTTTTCTGCTAATTTAACATTTACAATGGTAATAAAATTGAATTTCATCTAATCTAAAAAAATCAGACAAGATTACAGATCAGGGTCATACAATCTTTAATTATGATAAAAAAATGAAAGTTTTATGCTTCAGTTCCAAAAAACTGGGACATCAAGAAATGATTGTTTCATAAATCAATCATATCCTGACTGGACACGTCATTCATAAGTCTGAACTGCTACTACTTCATTGGTGACTAAGTCCAAGCTGTACATTAGCAGTTCCCCTGGACACCACTGAGCTCTCAGCATCAAAGCTGCTTTAGAGCTTTGTGGATGCAGCACAAGTCTGGAAATGCTGAACAGTTCCATTTACAACCACATGGTTTACATTTCTACCAGTTTAACTAGTTATTGATATTCAGGTTTTTTCTGTCATGAGTTGTCATAGTGATGGGTCAAATGAGACGAGGCGTGGGTCAAGAAAAAAAAAGGGGCGTTCCCAAATGAGGCGCATGTTGGAGCTTGTCTTTAACATGGACATCACGTGACCAATGCCAAACAAGGTTCGTACTGATGACGTAACGTCTCGGTCTAGGGTTCGCTAAAACAGCTCAAATGTCGCACCGAATCGTGGGTGTGTTGAGGCGTAACAAGTGTTCTGGGATTGTGAAAGATTTCAGGCTCTTGAGCAGTTTAGTCTAGTCTCTAATAGTTTAATTAGAGTAGTGTGTGACAGGATAGTGTGTAATAGTTCAGTCAAGGTCTAGTTTAGAACAGGCTAATGCTCAGTTTAGATCAGCCAGGACAGCATAAATCTATAAGATCATTATATCATAGTCTTTGATAGGCTAATAAAGTTTAGTTCGTTTGAGATAGATATATCGAGACATAGATATAACGGTCACGTATTTGAAAACAACAAACAAGACCATCAAGGCATCCTCGTCGCACCACAGATAAGGCTTGCTTGCCTTTTTTAGCCGTATCAAAGTTTAGTCGTAAAAATAACGTAAAGGTAAAGTAAATCGCAGTTGCTGTTGCTGAATTTTAAATATGGCGGGTGTGAAGTAGTCGCTCTCATGACACATGAGTGATGTTACTCTGGCCAATCGGTGGCCTGCATCCTGGTGACATTGCATTTTTGTAGTGTAAGGTTTGTGCTGGCTTGCTGGTGCTCTGATGGCCATCCAGCCTCACCTGTGGAAAAATGACAGGGATTACATTTGGAAATTTGGCAGTAATTGAACATAAGTGCATATGTAGTTCTGATTTGTATAAAGTGTATATCTCCTGCAGGAAGTGTGTGTACTCACCACTCTTTGTTCCTAAGGTGTGCAGGCAAAAGGCTTCCCCAGTGCACAGAGCCTGTCTTTATAGTTCTGGGAGCAACCAAGTGCGAATGGGTGTGAAGGGGTGCTGAGACCAGTGTATTTTAAGGATCCTAATGTTATGGTGTCATAGGTTGTGTTTGTAAATAGCTGCATGAAGTACACGGTTTGTAAATATGAGAAAGAATTTGTGGTAGTAATATTAGGATTAAATGATGTGTACCTGAGTTTGCTAACTAAGTTTGAACACCTTGAGTATGAACTTGGTTAAAACCAATTATCCATTATCCTCTATAAAGGGACCATTTTAACAGATGGAAAAGACTGTTTTTTGTTTCTTTTTTTTTGGCTATGCTGTGAGGACCTTTGAGATAAAGTTTGGGTACAAGTTAATGATGGGTCCAGCATCACTGATGCGTCGGCGCATGCGTCGAGCTCAGAGAGCAAAACCCGTGTCGGTGCGCGTATCGCTTTAAGAAAGTCACGTGACCGATACAGGGCCTGTTTCGAACTGACAGTGACGCGCCAAATT
Source organism: Arrhamphus sclerolepis (assembly GCA_037176975.1). Lineage (NCBI taxonomy): Eukaryota > Metazoa > Chordata > Actinopteri > Beloniformes > Hemiramphidae > Arrhamphus > Arrhamphus sclerolepis. Next base: position 6,111,787 of record JBAMYA010000017.1, read on the forward strand.
GTGTTTACAAGGAAGCGCATCTGTCAAAAGGATTTCTGATCTTTTGCAAGAATTTGTCAAAATCAAGAATATTGGACCGGCCTCAAGCCAAAAGAGAGGTTTCAACTGTATGGCACCATTTTGATCTCATATTGGAAAATAAGGTATACAGGCCCCTGATGGTGGCTCTCCTGCCTCCTCGGAGGATGAGGCCTTGGACTCAGACCGCTCTGAGGAGTTTTGACCCTCCTCCGGCTCCCCCTCTGCCCACCCGGCTCGGCGGTGTCTCTTGGGACTTCTGGGGCCGTCCCTTGGGGGGGGGTTCTGTCGTGGGCTCTCCCTCTGCCTCTGTTAACAAGCTGTAATTGCTTCCTGTCATCTGCCACTCCAG
>JBAMYA010000017.1:6117690-6145676 GCA_037176975.1 Arrhamphus sclerolepis
GCTTGTTACAACTATAGATTTAAACATAATGTTGTAACAGTTACTGCGAGTTTGAGATATGCAAAAAGATGGTGAGGAAGGAGCAGCAGTGAAGGAGGATGGATGGATAGATGGATGGATGGATGGACGGATGGATGGACATAGAATGCAAGGGCAAGTGAAGGATCAAGATGGCAGGGGAAGAAAGGGAAAATAATAAACTGCAGATTGGATTGAAGGAGGGAGAGTTTGGCATCAGCAGGGGGGAGAATGGGGGAATTGCTTTGACACATCTGCAGCTCTGATGCAGGCCCTGGTCATTTTGGCATGCGTCCCTTTGCCACACTTCATTAGTTTCACACACACACGGCCGGAGACCAAAATGGTCCAGAAATAATGACATAATCAGCAGCTGTGCCACAGAGCAGGCTGCCCCTCACAAGGTGACCAGGGACAGAAGGAGGAGGGGAAGACGGAGGGAGGAGAGGGGAAAAGAAGGGAGGAAGTGGAGGAGGTGGGCTAAACAAACCAAGTGCAAGTGAGCGCAATGAGATTATGTGTTTGTGTGTGTGATCAGGTGAGAAAAGGAGCGTAGGGACTATGCTGTTCTTTACGTTTAAGTGATTCTCTGTTACACTGGTTTCCCCAAGGCTCTACATGCTGATCTGCTCATTTAATCACACAGAACCAATCTCTGAATCTCACATGCATACATATGTACACCTAGATATGTGTAGAGTGAAGAAAAGACCTGTCAAGCCGTGTCAAACTGGGATCCTTAATATCCCTTAGCTATTCACTGAGAACAGGATCATCACACATTCTTGTATTTTCTTTCTCTAACTCTTCTCACTTCAAGAATTAAAAACCTTAATCAGAAATGACAATTGTGGCATAATGAGTATTTCAGTTTCTTAATATTAGTCTCTCATTGAAAGGTTTTCTAAACGGACTGTTTCATAATCTAAAATAGTTTTAATGAAATTGGACTCAATCTGACAGCTCATCCCAACAATTATGTAGAGTTACAGAAAGAGTGTGTGTGTGTGTGTGTGTGTGTAGATATGGTACTTTTGAGTTTTGATGTGCGGTTTTTTCACCTAATTTTAGCACAGCAAGAGAAGTGTTTGAGATTGACGCAGTAGGGACACCTGCTTCAAAAAGGCCAAATGAGGACTTTGACTTCTCGCTTTTTTTTTTTTTTTTTTGCTGAGCTTATATAAAATTTTCTGTTGTCATTACAGTGCACTTTTTATCAATCACATCAGATGTTTTGGATAGGAAGTAGATATGAATGGGTATATTTTGATTGAGTCAATGATTCAATATAATGTCCTTTTAAATGAATATATAAATTAACTTCACACAAATGACTGATTTTCTCTTTGCTATCACGTGTCATACATCCAGTGTATTTTTTTCAATCACCTGCTTCTGATAACTTGCATATGCAATTGTTACTTTTGCATCTAATTTCTATGGAATTTGAAGATTTTGGAAAGAGCTGGAGCACGGCAAAGGAAGAATCCATAGAAGTTGGTTGTGGACTGGAGGAACTTTTGTTAAAATTGTTTAAAAGAGGATTGACTGTAGTGGAGCCTCTAGTTTTCAGTTGTTTTTTGTTTTTGTTTTTTTTCAGTGTGTGAATTAAGACAAACTGATATTGGAGGTGATGTGCTCAAGTTTAGTTTCCAGTACAGCTTCATCACTCAGTCTGTGCTTCATTTAGGTATTAACAGGTGCTTGCGTGGGATTAGAGCACATATAAAATAACAGAGAATATTTTTACTTTGTGTTGTGGCACCTGCGTATGATGAGTACATGTACTGAGATCTTAATGGGAGGGAAATATTAACAACAATCCTGATACGAGGGGAATAAGAGGGTGAGGGGAGGTGTGTCTGTGTATGTGTGCTGTTAATATAAGCCCACTGGCAAATCTTATTGGTTGTATTTTTGGCAGGTCTGAACCTAAATCTATACCAGCAGCTTTGTTTTTATGTCTCTCTCCTCTATCTTTTTCTTCTTTTTGTCTTCAATCGTTCTTCAAAGAGAACCCTAAAGCCGTTCAGTAACAGCACCACACCTGTGCATCTTTCTACATATTTGTATCTGTGTCTTTGCTCCTGCATCCATTGAGATGCCTCTGACCTTTTCACCTCAAATTCCCTGAGGTCAAACACCGGTCAAAGACACACCCCACTCACACACATGTAGACGACATACCCAACGTGATGAGACCACCAAAAAAAGAATGAAGGAGGGGAAGACAGGGAGGGGAAACGCAGCAGAAGCAGCAGGAGGAGGAGGAGGAGGAGAAAACAGACATTAGCCTCTCTAGGTGGAGAACAAATGGAGCCCCAAGAGGGGACGTGAAGAGGAGGAACGAGGGAAAGCGGGGGGAAGGAGAGGTGAAGCACACAATGCTATGGGGCACGGCAGTTGGACAGACAGCATCTGCTTTCAGCTCTCTGTGGTTCTGGTAATGGATGGAGAGTTGGAGAGACACCGAGAACATAGGAAGGAGGGAGACAGAGGCAGGAAAAGATGGAAAAGGAAGAGAGTGCAGAGGACAGAGGAAGTCAGACTTTAGAAAGTTTTCTGTCATTATAAAGTTGCTTTGGGTGAAAAAAACAAGGTAAAACACATTGAATAATATCCTTTGAAGGGTGTTGTTCTTTCAACATACACTGATGACAGACTGATGGACAGACAAAAGAGGAAGAAAGACAAAAGGAGTGACACATCTTTGCAGCAGGAGAAAGAACAGCTGATAAGGGAGGACACATGATACCAGAATGTGTGCATGTATGCAGACGAAGGCTTTTCAGGGTACCTCCCTCTTGCATAGAGATCATAGGGACTTCCTCTTTAAATGCCAAGATGTGTCTCTGAAGGTGGGAGGAGTAGTCTTTGACAGAGAAAACTTGCCCTATTCTGTCTTACGGAAATCTGAGAGTTTCCCAGAGCCATCATAAAACTGCCTCTTTATGAGTCCCCACCTGTATTCTCTGTCTCTAACCCATTAACAGGTCACACACACTCCAGGCTTCTGAAAGATGATGTGTGTTGTCGTCGGGGGGTGGGGGGGAGGGGGTTCAAAGACAGACTGAGGGGGAACCAGAGTAAAAAGAAAAGGACACTAAGTGAACTTTTTTTTTTTTTTTTACTTGGGTCCTTACATGAAAGTGATGCCTGCTCAAAGTCAAGGCTTTGGGAGGCCGGGCGCGTTTTGGAAGACTTTGATGACGATGGATGGAGTGAATGAGAAGCGGACAAGAAAGAGAAGAAGAGAGGGGATTAGGAAAGCTGGGGGCTGCTGAGAAAAGAGGAAAGTAGAGCCGAGGTCTAGGTAATTAACGGCAAGCTCTTTAATTACTGCTAGTGTTCATTGTGCCAGAAGGAATGTGACAATTATGCCATTAAAACTTCCTAATGGGGGGGAAAAAAGCAAAGGGCTGGGAGGGACTAACGGAAGACATGCAAAAAAAAGAGGATGAAAGAATGAAAGGGGGGGGACAGAAGGAAGAGAGGACGACATGAGTGAATGGGGGATATGAAAAGAAAAAAAGGGGAAACAATTGTGACAAAAGAGGAGCTGGGAGGGAGATGGGGAGCGTATTAGGCCAGCAGAGTGACAGAGCAGATTAGCATCAAACAAGAAAGGCCACAGACGTGTGTGTGTGTGTGTGTGAGCGTGTGTGTGTGTGTTTGTGTGTGTTGGTGATCACTGAAACAGAGGACATATTCATTCCAAAGACGCCACCAAGGTGGATGGAACTTTGATGATGCAGAATCTGGCAAAGGAAAAACTCAGTGTCTGTGTGAGTGTGTGTGTGAGTGTGAGTGCGGCTTGCTGAATCTGCGTAGGCTCCTGTTTCAAGTGGTGGTGCAGGCAGGTAGGGGAGGAAGAGGAGGAGGAGGAGGAGGAGAAAGGGGAGAGATCCACAGAAAAGGGCCTTGGGGGCATCCTGATACACATCCAGTACATTTCCATCTCCACATTACCTCTATGACTCACAAACACACACACTCACACACACACACGAACACGTATAAGATGGAAGAACATTACAAGTGTGTCTGCACACATATGTAACACACACAAACACATCATTCCCACACAAACATCAGACAGCAAAAAACACACAACCCACGCACCCGCACTTGAAAACACACACAATCATAAATAACACCCACACACACACACACACGGAAAGCCACACACAAAGTCTTCATGCTCACCAAGGCGGTTGGTTTGTCAGGGGGGTTAGAATTTGCATGGCTGGGCAAATTTTGCTTGTGCTAAACTCTAATCCACTCCTGTATCTCAGACACCTGCCCAGCAAAAAAAAAAAAAAAAGAAAAAGAAAAAGGAAAAAAAAAAAACCTTGATATGCAAAACACCTTCCCACCCTCCTCCACCACTGCATCTCCTCGGCCAACAGAAGACTTATTCACCTGGCCTCGCTAACTCTTTTCCTCTCTGCTTGTCTTCTTGCAAATTTTTACATTTATGTATGCAAATGGGATGTTCCCCTTAAGCCTGTTTTAACAGTAACTTCCTGGTGCCCTGTGAAGAATGATGGTCTTGTTTGAGGTGTCAGGAAAATATCAGAAATATAGAGTTTGTGTGGGGGCAGTTGTCTCTTTTTGGGCAGGTTGAGCATATTAAGTAGTTTTTTTTGTTGCATCTGCAAGCTCCGTTCCTAGAGGTTGCAATGCCCATAATATGTCAATCAATGATATTGGTCAAACTTTGCACAGCTAAATCTCTTTTTTTTGTTTAGTTTTTTTTTTTTTTTTTTACACTTAAATATTTCACCATGCAAGTTTTACATGGTTACATTTACTTATATTTAAAGCAGAAAATCAAACCTGAACGCAAAGTTAAGGCAGCAGTAACACGTAGTGATTACACAGACATGCATTATAAAAAAAAAACAAAGGTAGAAACGAGCATTCCAGCACATATATTGAGTATATGCTTTCCTCAAAGTATATATGTCTGATATCTTGAAAGCAAAAGTATTAGCATTCACCATGATTTTTAGTTTTTTTTTAGTGGAACAAAAAGGGAATTTTGTGTTAAAAAAAAACAACATTAGAGAAAATATTACTCAAAGCAGAATGTTTAAAAGCCGGGCAGAGAGGGCTCTTTAAGTTCTAAAATAAATGTTAATGCTCCTAATCTAAAGAACAAAACATGCTGTATGAGTAGGTGATGCTTTGTACTGTAATAAGCCATGAGAAAAAAGAGCATACATTGCTACAGTTACATTTTCACTGATATATCAGCTTTTTTTCTGGTACCAGGTGTTTCTGGAGATCATTTGATAAGATGAACTTCCTTTTTTTTATTCTTCTTTGTGGGTGTCAGTTGTTCTGCTCAGTCATTTCGTCTGGAAAGAGCGTTGGCATTTACATTTCTGGAAACCACAGGTATGTATATTACCAGTCCCTCTGAGCCAGTGCCCCCCTCCTCCCCCCAAAACTTTGGAGGAACACGATTTTATTGTGAGAAACTTCCTTCAGACTTTATTATTTTATTGCCTAAACAAGTGTGTGTGCTGCTTCATTTTCCTGTCACTAACAATATATTCCGTACTCATCAGGAGCAGCTAAATAGAAGGACTTTTGCTTTGCTCTGATGGACCTTCAGCTGATTAAGACCTCATATATACAAGCTCCTCTGCGCTGCCAGAGTCTTTCAAAGCCTCCCTTAAGAGGTTTGAAGATGGATGTGGGGAAGTGTGTGTGTGTGTGTCTGGGTGCACACAGAGCAGCCCCAGTGGACAAATAATGATGGAGAGAGACAGAAGGAAACACAGAGAAAGAGAGTGAAGCACTTTAAATGTGAGAGCTTGCAAAACTCCCACAGCTCGCAAGGGCACTTCGCTCCTGTACGTCATCTCTCTTTCTCCCCGTTCTCTCCTTCCACCCGACTTTCTCCCTTTTCCTTTCGCCGCCCCCCCATCAATTCCCCTTTTCCCTTTCACCTTCCATCGCTCTCTGTTTTGTCTCAAAGCTCTCACCCTCCATCCCCTATCTATCCATCTCCCTCTTCCCCTTCTCCCCCTCTTTGTCTCCCCTTCCTCTCACTAAAACAGTAGGACGCTTAACCTTGATAACAGTGAGATTTTTTCCCCCCTCAAAGTGACACACACACACACACGCACACACACACACACACACTGGAGAAGTGCTTTGCCAGCATGCCAGGCCGGTCCAAGGGACGGCTGTACCCTTCGAGGTGAACAGGACACCGGGAAATGCAGCAACAACAAAACACTCACACACACATACACGAACGTACAGACTCGATCTCAACCAACACGTACACACACACACACGCACAGAAATCCAGCTCACTCCAGGTCCTTCTCCACACAAGCCCTTTAAAGGTCTTTTGTCAGCTGACATTGAAAAGAGACCACTGGCGATCCTGAAGCTTTTGACACACACACACACACACACGCACACACACAAAAGGTGGCAAAAGGAGAAGTGTAAAAAATGAAACATATTAAAGGTGAAGTTGCCTGCTGAGAATTTATGATTACAATACAGTGGAAGACACACATTAATATCACACTACTGACGATGGGCAAAAGAGCACAGGGAAGTAACATGCGCTTTTTTACACAAGTATACACACATGCATCTGGTGAATGCCAAGAACTAATGACAGAAAACTGACAGGAAGAAAAGAGGAAATTATCGAAGGTGAATGTAAGCAGCTTCCTGATTAGATAAGAGTTCCTCTTCTACTTATAAGTGGACTGAATCACACATTATGAGATTTTGTGACTCGAATTTCTTTTCAATTAAAATTACGTCAGTGGTCATGTATGTCTCTAATTTCAAAACTTCAGTACTTCTCATTTTCATTATCTTGCAGTCTGAATGACTTGAACTCAACACACAGAACGTTCACACGGTGAAAGAGAGATTTCATTCCACTACCCATCTGTATAATCAAGTACCAGGTGAGAGTTCATTTCCTCTTGTGGGCTACATTCGCTCTCAGATTCTTTTCTTTGGAAAGCACAAACAGCTAAAAGACTTCGTCCTGCACAGATTCACTGAAACAGTTACCTCGAAGTCGTTGGCCTTGTTGTAGTGCATGTTGAGGGCTCTGAAGAGCTCACAGTCCCGGCTGACGCTCAACTCCTCGGCTGCCGTGATTCCATCGTTGATGGCCTGGCGTGCAAACTTCTCCATCTGGATGTAGTAGAACTCCCTGAAGTTGCTGAACCACTTGATCAGCTGGGAGGTTATGCAGCGATTAAACTGGAATAAGAGATGGAGGTACGGGGAAGGGATCTTCAGGTTAGTCTGTGCGCTTTTATCCCTAATAATCACCTGAAAATCATAGGCACTTTAAAATAAATAAATTAATGCAATGTGTGAGTGTGCTTCATGCAAACATTATAGACAGAGGTCTGTCATGCCTGAACTTTATTTAGCCCCTGGATTTGAGGATGAATGAATGGCATTTTATATCAGAGAGCCGAGGCGTGAGGTAATGTGGGAGGAAACCGAGAGTGATAGAAGATAAGAGGAAGAGAGAGCACAGGCTGTTGAGTGAGAGAAGATAATAGAGATATTAAGTAAGACAGCAAGCAAGGAGGGGGGTGAGGGAAGAAAAGAGAGTGGGAGTGAGAGACAGTGTGTGTGTGTGTGTGTGTGTGGTTCATCTTCCCTACTGGGAGCAGACCTCCCCCCTATCATAACCTCGAGAGTGGAGGGAGAGGTGGGAGAGAGGGGGTGAGACCGCAAACACATAATTGACCAGAAAAACGATTAAGTCATCATCTGAAGCGCCCTGGCCCGCAGGGGGCTCAAACATGTACTTAACCCCGTTCACCAATTACACCCTGATCCTCCTGCCCTCCCCACACCTCCCACTCACTCAGGGAGAAAGGAGAAGGAAAAGAGCAAAATAAGAAGACAGAGATGAGAAGCGCTGAGGAAGCTGCAGCTATCTGATCTGTGCTGCTCTTCTTTCAGTAGGATGAGGTAAACTCATAAAGAGCATCACTCTGTTCTGTCTCTTTTTTTCCCTTTTCGTACATTTGTACAACTTGAAGACATTAGATACTTCAGATAATAAAATGCTGCGTGGAAAGTTTAGATCAAATTCTGGGTTTACTCGTCAAACTCCCTGAAATGACCCAAAATTCTAGTCTCTGGAAGCTTGTACCCTCCAACCATCATCCACACCCTTGTTCAAATACGAAAACACACTCATATGGGCCTTCACTCCTCCCCATCCTTTGCTCTTTCTGTGGCACTGGAAGAAACGGGGGGACAAAACACTACTAAACGCTGAGCAGAGGGCTCGCTGGGGAGGCAGAGCGGTTTTGACATGGAGATTAGACTCCGGCTATTGTTCGACAACACAGCCACACACACACACACATACACACACTCGACATGATCTGGGATGGCAGTCAAACTCACGCAAGTGCATGAAGATGGGAGGGGGAGGTTAGTGGAACAGAATGGTCAGAAAAGTTGGGGACTCAGAGGAATGACAAAATAGCCAGATGAAGGTGGGACGAGGCAAAAGGAGTGGCCTCTCTGGAATGATCAGCAGATGACATAATGGCCGGAGTGGAGTTTGTGTTGGAGGGGAGGCGAGTAGCACGGTGTCTGTCCTAAAGTGCAGGGTGAGCATAAATGGCAAAAAGAGGGGGTGGAGGATGGGTGCAGGTCAGCGCCATCGGACAATGGTGTTTCACTGGCAGTGATGGCGGCGGCGGGGGGGTCGGAACGTGAGCAGTCAGCAAGCTGGGGTCGTGACATCGGAGAGTCAAACAAACAAACTACTGACACTTACAAATACGCTGGCTCCATTGGCTTATTCTTAGACTCGTGCACAATGTGGCAGACAGTTGGAGTGTGACAGAGCACAAACGCAGTTTCACTTAAGTTGACAGTGTAACAAAAGTCTTTCCCCGTGAGTGGTTACGATTAAGTTCTACTGGGTGTGAATTTCAAATGCCAGTAAACTGGTGTTAATCCACACAAGTGTGTGTGCTTACATGCATCTGGGAGTGCGCAAATCTGAGCAATACATCCTGAGATTAAAGCCAGTCAAAGAGTCCCCATCGCTCATGTCGGGGGACCTTTGGTGTCACCGCATCCAACTGACGGGATGCATTTGTCACTTTGGACAAAAATTACTTTATTATGCCGCCAGCTTGTGAGAAGATGTATTGCAACTGTGTTGTGGCTCAATCACGACATAAGCCACACAAGAAATATATTTACTGTACGTGCGGGTAAATACACTAAATTATACTTCATCCGCATTAACTCCACTCAACACACGGAGCATCAATTTTGGCAAGTCCCCCTACAGCTTCCAGCAGTAGTCTTGGTTCATTAAGTTGCTGGTGGGGCACAGAGACCCCCTGATAGCAGCTCAGGACAAGTGTGTTCAGTGTAAAAGGAGGGAATCGGTTCAAAGGAGCACATCACTGCAGCTCCTTAATCAGAGCTGGCAGGGGTCAGCCAGCTCAGACATGAGATTCAGTGAGGAGCATGTGTGTGTGCTTGAGCTGACACACTGTGTTTGAGCATTTAAGTGTGTATAAGGGTGTATGTGTGTGTGTGCCTGGCTAAGAGGCAGATGAGAGAGAGACAGTGAAAGCGTGTTTCTCACACTCACACACAAGAGCCTGTGAAAGGTCAGCGCTTAGTGCTAACAGTGCAAGATAGAAAGTGGCACGCACATACACTTGCACACATATTCCGCTCATGCACAGACATACTTAAGTCCAGAATAGGAAAACACTCTTGTGTCCTTAGTCTTAACTATATTCGTCGCCTGTAAAAAAAACAAAAAAAAACAAAAAAAACAAAAAAATTCACGTTCTCGGCTCCAAACATCCCTGCAGACATTGGAATATTATTTTAGAGGGATTGGCTTTACAGTTTTGTCTTTTTTGTTGGCTCGCATGTTTAGCTGAAAGGCATTTTGATGAACAGCCACACTGTGTTTCGAGCCAACGCTTTCTCCAACGTAGTGGTCGACAATGAAGCAGAAAGCTTACAGATGACCTCAGAGTGCTCAGCTACATCCAGAACAACCGGAGAGGAGAGCAGAAAGACACAGAAGCCTGTACGGGCCTCCCTCTCTGTCTCTTTCTCTTTCTCCCCCTCTCTCTGTTGTAAGCCCCTTCACAGTCATCAGGGCTTACCAACGTTTCCTGTTTTCGCAGGAGTGAATTGTGGGAGATAATCTCCGGCCGCCTATTGGCTGACTGCACAAAAAAAGCGGCCCTGGAAAGCAGGCTTTTGTTGCTGCGGCGACTCGAAATCCAGCCGCTGGCTTTTCTTTCTCCCCGGCCCAGCCGAAGCACACATACCATGCGACACCATCAGCGAAAAAAAGAAAAGAGAAGGAATGACATATAGAAAAGGGAAAACCCTCCTGACCTCCGCTGCTCTGCAGCACATGACTGGCACAAATACTGAGGCTTGTTGCTAAAAGCTGCAGGGAAATCAGGGACAAAAAAAAGGAAAAAAAGCTGTGTGCTTGTGGTTGTTGGCTGGAAAAATAAACGGAAAATCAAAATAAAGACAACTTTAATTCCATTAGAGTAAATCCACACACTTTATCTCCTTACAAAGGCAGCTACTTTTGTTGACTTTATTAATTGACTGATTATACTAGGCTAATATGCTCATTGATTTATTGGCCCTTCTTCAAAAATCTACAAAATAATGAGATCTCTTCAAGCCAGTTACATGACATCAGCAGTCATTAGCAACACCAACAATGGTATTAAAACAAATCTGTCAAAACATCTTAAAATCCTGACGTCAAAGGAAAAGTCTCTGTCATCTTAAAAGAAGCTTAACCAAGGGGAACAACAGCTACAGTGTCCTCTATCTGTGAGTGGAACCCACTTTACATGTTCATTAGGTTCTTGATGGTCTAGACCTGATTAGTCAAGACCCGATTAACCTTATAGACTTAAAGACAGGCGCTCGCTAAAAGGCTGTGCTGGCTGAATTTAATTAGATAGTCTCATTCCCATACACTAATTTAATGCCTGAGTCTATTGTCCTCTATTGAGAACAAAAACAAACGAATCCTCCCCATAATCCCCAAAATATCTTGACCTTCTTTATATTTCTGATGAGGCTATTCATGATGCGGCCATCTCCATGGCAATGAGTAATTAGTGAAGGATGTTTGTAATATTAATGCTATTTAATAAAATTAATAAGAATCTGTGGAATACTTTCATACTCTGATTTTTTTTTTTTTAAATCTTTAATTAACATTTTTACATGCTTAGACAGAGCTCTTCTTCAAACTATCCAATGAAATCCCCTTTGAAAGTCGAGACTACAGAGTCATAGTTGTCTATGATGGCATACAAGAGGGGGCAGCTGGTGGAAAAGGGAACTTTTATCTTCTGATTTGAATAAGATGGCCTGGATCTGTCACAGTATTTACCCATCGTATGGTCCAAGAGAGGCACACACTCGCACACACACACACACAACAGTACGAACAAACTCGATCACGCACACCACAACGGCCATTGTGTGTTGTTCTTGTTTTTCTTTGCAGCTTACACATTGTGCTTTGTTTTCCAAATTTTCCTTCATTAAACTCCCAGTGGAGCTAACGCTCATCCTTGCCATGTTCTCTAAGCCAACTCCTTCCTTTCGCCCCTCCCTTCATTACACCATCTACCCTACACCTGCTCGGAGAGCCACTCCTCCGTCTCCAGGCTCCGTCCTCCTCTCTGTCCTCTCCATCCCTCCATTACTCATCCCTCTCTTTATCTTTAGAATACTCACAGGCCCTCCAGCTCCCTCACGTAAACCCATGCAACTTCCCCTTCTTTCATCTTTTGCATAAAACCATAACTTAGCAAATGAAAGGACTTCATTTTAGGACAGTCAAGTACGCAGTGTTCACCGCCACTGAAGCTGTCACGTCACAATTTAGAAATCAAACTTCCCTTTTTGGAGCAGGTGTGTAGACAAAATACTGGAAAGAAAGTAAGCAAAAGACAGAACAAGAAGCACCAGTAGAGGTGAACGAGCATTTCAAATTTAGAGCATTACAGCAAATGAATACTACGTGTGTGTGTGTGTATATATATATATATATATGTATATCTCTATGTATAAAGCCACAATTATAAAAGTCTATGATTTCAAAAAACAAAAAGGTGAAAGTTTCTAAGGCAAAAGAAAAACACATTTGCACTCACCTTGACATCGGAGAAGAACATTTTGAGCATGTTAGAGCTTGGGTAGCGGGTGTAGAAAAACATGAGCTTTGCCTTCTTCAGATGATTCGGGGAGAGACCCTCTTGGATCTGAAAATGGCTACAATTAAGGACGTTAACAGCTGTGAGGATGTAAACTTTTACAACATCAAGCAAACATAGGTAAATTACCAATACTCTGTGTGCTTGCTCTGACGAGCAGTAAAGACTGGGTGTACGTTTGGCAAGAAATAGCCATTTGGATGGTGGGTAACCAAATTTCCTTTTAGGCGTGAATGCAGGGTTGCTGAAGGAGGGTGGGGGAGGGGGGCGGTGGCTGAAGACAGTGCACTAAGCTCGCAATTAGCATCGTCCGTATCAGGTGTGAGAGTGTCACGGTAAATAAAACGCTGGCCAGCAGTACAGCCGATGCTTTTACATAAGGAGCCTCATTTCACAGTCAAAGCAAGCAAACGCCTTTGCCTACACCCCGTGCTAACCTCCACCGAAAAGCAGGAGGAAGAAAAAAGGAGACATTTGCATATCACAGACAAAGACAGCAGTTAATGCCAGTGACGGTCAAGAAGGCCTAATGGCTTGGCGGCGACACATGCCAATCCGGAATATGACTCTCTGTTGCTGGCGTCATATCAGTGACAAAGTAAGGCCTAGAAGATCCCAAGCACTATTCCAGGCAAGATCAAAAACCTTTCTACACTCACAGGCTATATTCAAATACATGTTGGAGGCCTTGTCTTCCTAATGGATCGCCTGGATTGAACAGTGGAGAGGATGAAGATGGACTGGTGGGGGCACCTTGAGGGACAGAATGGTTCCAGCCTTCAATTACATCCCCCTCCTCCTCCTACTGCTCCACCCCTACCCCCCAAGCCTCTCAGCCGCTGCCAAACCCTTGGAGGAGCAAAAGAAGGAGGAGGAGGAGAAGGAGAAGAGAGGCACTGAGGCTTTGGACTCAGCCAGTGATGGGAAGACTGAAACACATCTGCGCCACCGAATAGCCCAAGCAATTTTCATGGTGAATTAACGGCCGTATAATGCATCTGATAATATCAATCTGGAGAATAAGACATTGAAAAGGGAACCGGGTGGGGGCAGGGGTGACTGTGAAAACCTCAGGCTGGTTCAACATTGAGCGATGCTAAGTTTTAATGAAGACTGTTTACACCTGAGTGGATAAAATACATCCTTTGACGATATTTATGATGTACAGGAGTGGCTGTGATCGTTAAAATCAGTCGAGTGTCCAGATGTAGCTGTAACTATAGAGTGAGAAGAAGGCATCAGCTGCTAGATTGGATTGCCATTGGCCTCGGGGTTACATAGAAGAGCCAGCAAATGCTGAACCACGCTGAGTTGGCTCCTTAAAGACCCTGCCTACTTTGTCTGAATCAGTAAGGGAGAGGGAGAGGGAGAGGCAAAGGCTCTTGTGGGGAAAACCCTGGCAGACTGGTGCTACTCTGTCAGGCCTGGCCAAAAGAGCAGCACTTCACTTTCCACACCACACCATCTGCTCCAAGTGGAGGCAATACAATGGATCCTCAGAAAGAGCAAGAGAGAGCTCTTTCTTTAAGGAAAGGTGAGATTTGTCTTCTGTGAAAGCTGTGTGCTTACACACAGATTAATTTGTTTTTGCTTTCTCAATTAGGACTGGAAATACATTCTCATTATCACTAAAAGAAGAATTATGTTCAAAGAGACACCTCCAGCCTTAAACGCAATATCACCTCCCTTCAGCCAACAATTAAAAAGCCTCATATTTCCTGATGAGACATTTTCATCTCCAGTTCACTCACAGCTTGCAAATGTAATTGTGATTGGACTTGGGGGTGGCGTGCAAGGCTATTATTTTGTCATGATGGTGCACTCACACCAGCTGGCCCACTGTTCGCCTGCCACATCTGACAAGACATCATCATTCTCACAACACTTCCCCAAAGCCCAAAGTCATGAGAGGGAAATAGCTGCTCCACTTCCTAATTCCAGGTGTAAGAACAAGAAAATTTGGAGTCGGACCGTGAACAAATGAGGAAATTGATAGTGGCCATCTGCTCCATGACGCTGGCAAAGAGCTGGTGAACTTGAACACACCTCGTAAACTGTCTGACAAGCTGTATCTGACTTCAGAGGGACAGAAAGAGAGGAAGAGAGAGAGAGAGAGAGAGAGAGAGAGAGAGAGAGAAAGAGAGAGAAGAAAAACTACAGCAACATTGGTAGAGTTAGCTGTAAAGTCAGAGTACAAATTCAAAAAGCAAAATGTTTATAAATGTTACAATTACTGCAACCAAAGACAAAAGTATGTCTTGCAAATGCTAAACTTTTGTTTTTGGGAATAAAAAAACAAAAACAAACAAACAGAACATGGGGACATGTTGTTCTCTCTATTCTTTCCATTTGGGGGAATACATCTGTTAATGCCATGAATTTAAAATGCTACAATGAAAGCCACAGCATCTGGCATATGTGGTTATTGTGTGATTGTTTTCTACTTTCTCTCAGTCTCTGCATGTCTCTCTCTTTTTTCTCTTTTCATCCTCCATCGGGAGCCGGTAGAAGCATAGGATTATGGATCTCTGGAAAGCGTTCACCCTTGGGTCAGAAGACAAGACAAGGCGAGGTAATGAAAGATAAACAGCTCGGTGCAAACACCTGTTAACGTCCGCTTCAAAGAAAAGACGAAGAGGAGGGTGGGGGGTTGCATGGAGGGAAAACAAAAAAAGAAGTATTTGGCTGCCAAGCAACAGCCGAAGGGACCCCCGGGCTGTTGACAGATCTTTATGAAATGAAAAAAAGAGAAAAGAAACGACAATGATTGTGGGCTTTTTACAACAGCGATGGATGATAAGAGGAACACAAGAGAAAACTCAAGCAATCATAAATATACATCTTTCTCCGAGTCCTCAGGCAAACCTTTTGTGACATGCACACACAGAAAAGACACACAAAAAAGGGCTAGCACTCAGGTGCACAAAGAAAAAAAAAACAAAGTGTTCACTTAACTAATATATCCACAACAGGTAAAACGCTGTAGGATTAATTTCTTAAGCATGTAATGAATGTTAATGACATGAAGACAAAGGCTTCAAAGGGCTGTCAGGGTGACACAAATCAAACTTTCATAAGGGTTAGGGGGTGCTGAATGCATAGGTACTAAAGAGGTAAAAGGAAAACAGAGAGGAGACTGAATGTAAGAGTTTAAGCTATTAGTTCTGTGTCCCCAGGGGATTCAATTTGAGCCTCCCATAGGGGACAGCCTCTTTATCCACAGGGCATGATTGGGGCACACTGGGGTTAAACTATAAGGCAGGCTATATAACACCATTTTGTGCCAAGTTTGAGGATGTTATCTTCCTCCTTGTCCTTTCAGGCCATTATTTATGAATAAAAGAATTGGGTCAGTAAATGTCGTAGGGACCTAATCTTTCCAAGTAAGTGATATATGACAAGAAAGCTTTTAAAGCACCTAGTTTTGAAGATGGAACAAAGAGCTGTATGGTGCTATGAGAAGGAAGAGGTATGAGTATAAAAATAAATACAACAATGGAGAAGAGAACAGCAGTGGGAGGAAAAGTGATTCATCAACAATTTCTCAGTTTCTTAGGCTAGTTTCAAACAGACTCAAAAATATTTGATTTCTACGTCTTTGTGGTTCAAAATGCTCTGATGGGTATTAACACCTGAGATCAGATTTTCTTTCTTTACAAAGGCATATGCTGTTTTCACCTGGACAACATGGGGTTAAAACATCAACAATTCATTTGTTTTTGCCTCTCAACCCTCTCAGGACACACATCCCACTTTGTTTTTGTTTTGTTTTTTGTTTTTTTTTAAAGGATACATTGCTGCTTGAGTAAGGTGAGATGTCAGCCATGTCCTGGAGATCACTGCACTCAGACTTGATTAGGGACAAGGAGAGTCCCTCGGCCGTGCTGCCAGGATGTGCTGGTGAACAAGAGCGATGGTGGTGGCCCAGGTGGTGACCTGATGCCATCTTGGTCCTCAGGCTGGTGGTCTCCCGGGACAAGTCCATGGAGTCTGGTGAGGAACGGTCCTTGCCTGTATAAGCACCTGTGGGCGCACCAAGGGGAGTCTGGAAAGGGTAGCCCATGAGTGGCAGTGGGAAAGGGTGTCTAAATGATGGAGGGCTGAAGCCCATGGAGGCTGAGAGTGAGGAGGGGTGAAGGGCGGGGTGGTGGTGACCTCCGTGGGCACCCACAGCTGAAGACTGGTGGTGGTGCTCACTGGGTGTCTTTCTCACCACTAAGGGCAGTGCCTCGGTTTGGTCGTTAGTAGTGCCAGGGATTCCAGGCATGCTGGCAAAGGAGTCAAGTGAATTGGGAATGATGACATCACCAAAACATTGCAGCCTTTGGTTGGTGGTGTGGAAGTTTGGGTTGTCTCCATTGACAGCAGTGGGAAATCTTTCAGGGGGTATAGAAAGTGGAGGGAAGGCCTGCTGAGGAGTAGGGCGTGGAGGCTTGGCAAACACCTTAACCACTGTGTCCACAACCTGGGTCATAGCTGAATTGAGTTCCTGCTTCAGTGTTTCTGCCAGCTGTTTGCCTTCAGCATGCATGGAGGAGCCTGGACCTCCCTGTCCTTTGCTCCGACCAAGCCCCTCTCTTCTTGGCTTCTCTCCGTCAGCCAGAAGGGCCTGTTCCTGAAGCAAAGCCCGCGCCCTGTCTAGGAAATGGCCTGGGTCCATATCAGACATCTCATTGTCAGAGCGCATGTCATCTCCGCCCCTGTCATCGCCTCCGGTGTCTGACCTGGCTGGGCTGTCCTCTGACATGTTTCCTATGTCATTGTGGAGGTCATTGTGTTCTGAGTCATCAGTTGAATCATAGATCTGAAAGAACTTCTCCTGCAGCTGTCGTAGCTGTTTCTGCATGTCTTCTAGCTGCAGCTTAAGTTGCCGCCGCTCCTCCTGCTTCTGCTCCTTTCTCTGGCAAACCAGCTGGGTGAAGCTCTGCTGCTGCTGCTGAGGCAGCCGCTGCTTACGCTTATTCTCCCGGCTGCTGCTGCACACCTCGCCTCCCCGTGGGCTGCTGGGGGCCTGTTGTTGAGATTGAGGAGGCGGGCAGTCGAGCTCCATCTCCCGCTCTCCGTCCATGTCATGGTCGCGTTCGTGGCGTGAAGCAGCGGGCACCACCACGCTGGGTGAGTGGCTCATACCTCGTATAATGTTCTCTACACGGGCTCGCTTGGCACGCAGGTGTTCATCGTTGAGGCGTTCAATGTCAAAGGTGGCTAGGCCAGGAGGGCGGCCAAATGGTGACAAGCACTCCTGAGGGGTGCTGTCCTGGGAGGAGTTACTGCAAGCATCCTCATGTTGGGTGTCTGAATTTGCATTACTCAGCCCCGATCCATGGTAGCCTGTGTCCCCTCTATCACTCCTGTCTCCTCTCTCTCCTCTCTCAGGTCCTCCTCCATTTTTAGCTATGTTATTCTTGAGAAGCTGAGAAATAATAGTGGTGCCAGGAAACGGCATCATGGTGTCCTCGTACGAGTTGGCCCTCTTTAATAGCTTTCGGAGAACGTTTGACTTGGACTCACTGTCGCTGGCTGATACAACACCAGGCCCACCATGTGGCTGCACTACAGAGCACTCCATGGAGTCGTTGTCTGATCCGTGGTGAGAATGGGAGCTCAGAGAGTTCATGGCACTGAAAATGGCTGCTTTGGCGCGGGCAATGCTATCAGTGGTTGCTGCTGTGGCTGCTGCTGTGGAGGAGGCTACGCTGCCCACGGTCCTCTTAACACCAATGTCCACACGTCTTCGCTTAGTCTGTCTATTCAGGAGGGAGTCGCTATCATGGTCCGGCATCACGGGGTACTGCTATTGGGCCATATCCCACAAACCCAGTCCTCTAGGGTCAAAGCCTCTGTGTATCTGTGGGGGAGAGGAGGAAGGGAGGGGATTCACAGATACATGACTAACCAAAGTGATTTTATTTTTCAGCTTCGTCCTCTATCATTTCAATATCACAAGCAAATTGGTTTCGCACAAAATTAAATCTTAAAAAAAAAAAAAATCAAAATAGTTCAACCTCTAAGAAATTATATTAGCAGAAAATGTGAATATTGACTGAAGATTTTACATTTAAAGCCAGCAGTCGAACCTTCCTCATACAAGGACAGATACCCATGATTACATTTAGGCAGTACAGATCAGTGACACGGGGTAACGACAACAGGCAAGATGGGGTCAGAATTAGGCCTTGGCTCGACATTCCAGGGCAAAGTCCTACATTTTATCCTGTCCCCTGTTACATGCTGCGCGACACTGAACCAGTTCCCACGGAACACAAAGCAGCATTAAATTATGATAATTACTTAAGTACTTGTCCTCATTTCCATGAGTGTGCAGAGTGAGTCTACATACAGCAAGGAGCTGACAAAATTATTATTTCATATTAATATTATTAACAATAATGATAAGGTTTTTATTTTTTTTCAAATATAGTACGCGACAGGAGGAATGGCACATCTTATATATAATTACACTGTCCTAAGTCCTATTGAGTAAGTGAGGGTTGTCTAGCTTTAAGAAAATTTTTCTAAACCATATTTACAAATTAGGCAATTTTAAAATGCAAGTTCTGTGTTTACTTTGATCAATATGGTCATCATATCTTACCCAATAGGGAGAGTGACACATAAAAGAAACACAAAATAGACCTATTGATTTTGGTGCCAGCGTGAGCTCACTTTAGTGTTTTTTTGTTTGTCTTTTCATCTGGCAAGGGCAGTTAATTCTGCTCAAATGAATAGGTCACAAGGGTCAACTCTGGCAAAGAGCAACTTAAAGCGCTCTTACAAAGACCCTAATGCCTCTCTGAAAGCAAAGCGTTTTGTCAGTACAGGTCTGCTTCAATAATGCTATGTAAGCAGCGGTGGCAGTGTCTTAGTCAGAGCCACAGCACATACTTCCAAGAGATGTTATCAGAAGCAATTTAATACGTGTGTCCTCATGGGAGCAATTAAAATATGCCAGAGTTTGTGGACACAGAAATGAAACAATTTCAATGTTGTCTTAACTTCAATTATAAGAGTATAAATTTTTAAAAAAATCTGATCAAAACAATAGTAGGCTTATAGAGGACAAAATGTACTTTAATATTTAAATTGCGTACATCACAAATTGGCCCAAATTTTAAACAGATTCAGGCTGACTTTTAGATTAATTGAAAATGAGTAAAGAAATGTCAGATCTGTAATAAGTGACAAAGCTGAAAGATAGTAATTTAAGAGAATGTTTATTGGAAAATTGGAGCAAGTGGGTGAAGAAATTTAACTGGCAATTTGTTTGTCGTATTTGAGATAAATTGCTTTATCTGTGTATTATAAAAGGTATATGAACACTTCTGTCCTGTCACTGAGACTCATACTTCACACTGAATAGACATAATCACACATTTGATATGCACTTCTATGTTATTTTCTTTGCAAACACTTTTTTAAATGAATAATTGTGGAATACACAGACTGTAAAAATCCAGGTTTTAAACCAGCACTCTAGATGGAATGATAAATTGAGCCTCGTGTCTTGATAGCCTTTTCCAGCATTTCACAAAAGAAGCCATTCATCTACAGAGGTTTAAAAACTTGACTTCATCGCCTCAGGATGTTAACAAAGAGCTTGAAATAGTCACCAGCACCTGTCTTTTGCATGGAGCACCTGTCCCACATTGCTCATGCGCACTCTGCCTCGCGCGTTCTGTCTCCCTCACAGAAAGACCAAAAACTTTAAAACAATAATCAGACACACCAAAATGATTTTTTTTTAACTTTATCTTTTAACACCCCACTTCTCTAACTGGAAACCTTGCGTTCTCATTTTGAACTCAAAACTTTAAAACTTGTAAAATATATACAAAAAGGTTAAGGTTTGGGAGATGAGCCAAAATTTGAATAACTTTCCTCGGTTAAAGAGTAATAAAACTGGTTCTATAAAGCAGACGTGTGACATTATGATTTCTTTGCGTCCTCCGCCACCCGGACAGACTGAAGCAGAAAAGCAGACGACCGACCAGATCTGCGGACACAACTGAGCCAAAACGGCAGCGCTTTATCACAAGTGTGCGCACTATACAAAAAACCCAAATAGCTGCAAAAACAGAAGGACTGACAAGATCCAGTACAGACGGTGCCAAGCTTTTCTCATATTTGAAATTCACAAATGAGCCGTGAAGATGAGATTTACCCCACGGCAACAAGGATAATACAAAGTCGAGACAAATTGAGTTTTTTTTTCTCCATCGAGCCAAATATGAAAGTTTCCATATAAAACCAACCCGTGCAGCCTACACCACGTTTTCTGTTACAATTAAAAAAAAAGCCTCTTCCCAAACTTACTTCACAAAGTTGCAAATCAACCTGATCGCTGCTTTGATGAGGAAGGCAGGGCTACCGTTCGCAAATCATCCTCACCTAAACACGGGCTGCTCACGCAACTCTCACCACATATCAAGATGAGGGAACCAAACGGAGCAACTACCGTCGTATCTATACGATTTGCTGGAATACATTTCCAAGTTAATGATGTTTGATTTATTTTTTATTTTTTCCGCCCACCTCGCACCGGCAAGAGGCAGAGCGAGAACAGGAGAGGGAGGCATCCGAGGACAAGGTTACTTACCCTTTAGATGGAGAGGGGGACAACCTGAACTCCTACGGGGGCAAAAGAGAGCACACGCGCAGGGCACCGCGGAAAGCTGGATGCGGGGACTTTGCTGGAGCAATGTCTCAGAGAAGGAGGAGCTGTGATAAAGTGAGCGACACGGAGGAAAGGAGCAAAACGGGGAAAAAAAACAGAAGACGAAAAGAGCTCCTGCAGCGCGTCTGTCTCTCCTTCTATCCTCTTCTGTGGCCGTAAGAGTGAGAGACATAGAGAAAGTACGGGAGAGAGAGCGAGAGAGAGAGAGGGAGAGAGAGAGAGAGAGAGGCTGTGCGTCTCCGAGGCGCACTGGATGCAGAGGACTGGATGCTGGAGCGCTCCTCCGCCACTAAGATTCACTTTAAGACGCAGCAGAAGGAAACAGGAAGACGTGCACGTCACGAGCGGCGTGATGTAACTGTCGCAACCTACCAATAAGAAGCGTCCGTGCGGGCCAGAGAACAACGCACTGAACTTGACCAGAAAACGGGACTTGATAGCGCAACCAAAGTGAGGGAGAGAGGGGAAAAAAGGAAATACCAGTCTTACTAATCTCTTTCTTCTCAAATCACCGACCGCGCGAGTAAGAATCGTAACGCACTCTGTCATTACACTTTTTAGGATGCATCTGACACAAAATAGATTGTTTAATAACTGACGATACGTCTCTGTTTATTCCCATGAGATGTTTTTCTAAATAAAGTGTTAGAAAAGATAAAGTCGGAGGAATTCAACAGTAAAAGTGCTGCTAAATCGGAACATATAAAACAAAGTGACAGTTTACTTGAAAGTCGTTGTTTTCACATGCATGCAACAATGTAAAACATGTTAAGGCATGAGGACTTATTCCACTTTTATACAAATGTTTCCAGACATCTTTCAGCTCTGTTTGCTGCAGTAAAATTGCAAATCAAAAGTTAAAACGAATTCTTCGTTGCTCGTTTTTAACGCATTTTCGACTGTTTCTTTCAAAACTTAATAAGTCTATTTTAATGACCAACTTTGTGTTTTGGCACGTTTATAAGTAAAGCTGTAAATATTTGTAAATAAGTTTATTTTTTTCTACAAAGAAAACTGAAAAACCTTTAGTTTGAATATCCCCAAAAGCGTGAATACTCGTGTTTGGCTTGAGTTTCGGAGTTTAAAGTGGAATGCAAAGATATTTTATATTTTACGCGCAGAGTTTTCTCATTGATTGTAGTAAAAGTCTGATTAATGACAAAGTAGAGCAGCACGGGAGGTCAGAGCTTTTCTTGGGAATTTAGATTATCCCTGAGAAGCCACAATTTGCGGAGAAATAAACGCCCCTCTTTTTTAAAAAATGCCCAGAATATCGGCATGGAGCGTCTGTCAGCCTGCTGCCATGAAAACTTCCCCGCGTGCGTAAAAGACTGCACTGTCACCAATAGCGCTTATACAGTAAAACTGGCAACAAAAGACCACCTGTATGTTAGCAAATGATTTTCCGTGAAATGTTAGAATTTTCTCTCTTCTCCACCTGTGACACCGAAGCCTGCAGATGGTGACATTAGATCCTTTCCACATGGGAAAAAGAAAAAAAAAAAAACACGTTTGACGCTTCGGATTTATGAAATGATGAAGGCTGTTGTCTTTCTGTCCTGCTTCATTCTTACACACTGGATGCTTCATAATAACACTGAGGCGTGTGTGCACATCAAAACACGTGTTTTAGTGCTCCAAAATGACAACAGGAGATATTCCCAATAATTTTGGATATTGAAACACCTGAAATGATCGTTTCAGTTGGAGAATTATTGTTTTAATTGACTGTTTATGGATGATCGCGTCTGTGTTTATCATTACCTTGCATTTAGAGGAAAAAATTAAGATACGAAATAGGCTATATTTTACATTCTTCTTCCTTTTATTATTAGCCTATTATTATTATTGAACCGGATGCATTTTCGATTTTATTTTTTTCTGTTTAAGAAGTTTTTCAGGCTCAGTGGTCATCATTTGAACATGGTTTTGCCCTTTATGTCCAACTTTCCCCTTTCATTTGTTGCAGCCATATTCTTCTTTTTTTATCCTTTGCACAAACAGGATCCTAAAGCACTTAACGAGAAATCTTATTTTCCATATGCCCCTCTGTCAGGTGCCAAAAAGGAAAAGGCGAGTCTCTTTTCCATGTCGCAAGCAAGTGTTTTTTAGGACGAACGAATTGCAACGAAGTCAGCAAAGTTTAGTGTCTGGAGTGGCTTTTCCAAAGCAGGTGTCCCGCCCCCCCCCTTTTTTTTTTTTTGCTCCCTAAACTGGCCCGTGGTTTCTTTTGGCCTCGGCTCCCCTGGGTGCCGTCGGGTGCGCACACAGGCTGGAAAAACAGGCCGGGACATTAAAGAAAAGCGTGTTTGGAAAAGGAAGACTCGGGTGAGGTGAAAAGGAAACGTGCTGGTTAACACTTGCTGCTCTTATCGCGGCCCATTCCAGGTGAACCAACCCGAGTATTTATTTCAAACTCACCCGCGTCGTTTGGGTCCAGTGCGCCACACCTCGATGCCTGAAGGCTGATAATGTACCACGACATTGCGCACTGATGGCTAAATTTATTGACATATTTATTAGAGCTGCGTCTAAATGTAGAAGGAGGAGGGGGGCCCTGAAAACAAAATTTCTCCCAGAGGTGTAACAAACTTTTTTTTTTCACATTTTGAGTGGTCATAACTGCGCGCTCGCGGTGACAGTTTGGTAGCGTTAAGAGGTAGGCCTATTATTATTATTGTTATTATAAATATTATTATTATTATTCTGTAATCGAAAGAACAAATTGAATAGTCTACAGGAAATTCTAAAATAAGCAAACAGTGAATTGT
Organism: Arrhamphus sclerolepis; assembly: GCA_037176975.1. NCBI lineage: Eukaryota > Metazoa > Chordata > Actinopteri > Beloniformes > Hemiramphidae > Arrhamphus > Arrhamphus sclerolepis. Next base: position 6,141,423 of record JBAMYA010000017.1, read on the forward strand.
TCTCGGCAGCAGAAAAAAAGCAATCTGTTGAGCAGCATTTATAAAAATGATCCCCATCATACAAAGACTTGATGAGCTTCTGCAGCAGCTCCATTTCTTTTCACAGAGACAGTTTTCGGAGAAATGAGACCGAGTGAACGAGAGAAAGACAGCAGGATACACTCGCACGCACGCGAGCACACACGCACAAACGCACGCGCGCACACACACGTATGTACGCGCGCGCGTACATACAGATGGTTGCGCTAAAAGCTGTTTTGTTCCGGAGAGGTCTCCGGGTCCCTGAATAAAAAGGTTTAGGAGACAGGACAGAGGAGAGGATTTCAGTGTAATAAGTGAGTAGGAGTCTGAAGTCCTTGTCGGGCCTCATGATCAGGACTTAATGTATTCAGCTTTCGTTATCCATGACAACGATCAGGATGCTGGAGGAAGATGAGCGCTTGCTTTTGTAATCAAGGTAAAAACAAAGCAAAACAAAACAAACAACCAAAAAACAAAAACAACAACAACAACAAAAAAACCCAACCGATTTGTAAGAATAAAAAGAGCGTGCATGAATCGAACGTCATAAAAGAAACGCCTATTATGTCTCGTCTCGGCGCTACAGTAAAATAACAGCAATTTACATACATGTTATTATTAGCAATGTTGTCTTTTGGCTACCAGGCCTGTGATAACTGGCACAGTGTGGCCCCCCATGACCCATATCCCTCTTTCTAGGCTACAAGTAGTGGTGATTATGGAGGCTGTGCTTGTGTGTGTATATATATGTGTGTGTGTGTGTGTGTGTTGGGGAGGGGGGGGGATGGGGGGTGGGGGTGTCTTTCTCAGTGTCCTGTTTTATGGCAACCCAGTGAAAGGAGGCGCGCGCGCACACACACACGTACACACGCTCAAATTCAAATATGCTTTATTTGCATGAATGGGTATTGGCCATTGCAGCAGAAGCAAATGTATGATCTAAAGACAACCTAACAGTGAAACATGAGAGGGAGTCCAAAACAAACCCCGAGCTACTTAATGAATTATAAACAATCAATAACAATGACATGGGAAGGAAAACATTCATGTCAGGAGCATTTCTACACGCCCACTATTTACATCTACAGAATGCTCCTGAAGGGATAAAATACACTGCTGCCACACCTTTCTAGATCTTCACATGTACATTTAAACGACAACCTCCTTTAAATAAAAGAGCCAGATTTGTCTGGAAATAATGGGCAGTTAAAAAAAATAGTGCTCGATGGTGCTGAAGCCAAACTCATTAAAAAGCGCACACATACATGCTTCTAATAATCATTAGTCTTAGTCATGCCATGAGTAAAACCCTACTCCAGCCAGTGTTTGACAGAAAATGACGCAGCTATCCATGTTAAAAAAACAAAAACAATTCAAAACAAAAAAACTTGATTATGTCTTATAAGCAACCGTAGAAATATTAAAATCTCCTACTGTCGGGAGTTAGGCCAAAGTCAACGAAGGGCGCGCTCACGCCCGAGAGCTCACGTGCACGCGCAGCGCCTTGGAGGTGCTCGGGCGGACAGACATGCTGGGAAATCGCCTGGAACTGTATTAAGCCTCACGTCCTTAAAACAAACAATGGCACCATGAAATAAGGGCTTATGCGCTCAAAGTCAAAGAGCCCCTTCAGCAACTCTCTCTGTTTATCTCTCCCCCTGTCTGACACACACACACACAGACACACACACACACACATTTCTTGGGGGTTACACACTGAGGCTCGCAACTCCATCGGGAGGGGACCAACTTTGCTCCTATGAACTCTCACCTGTCAACATGGAGCAGAGGACTTTACTTGGTAAACATGAAAGGACTTTAGCTGTTTACTTCTGGCGATGACTTCGCCTGTTTTACTCTCTGCGAGGCCGCTGCCACACAGTTGGAGCTCTCCCCGCTGCTGCCAGCGCTTTTCAAGGCGAGGTTAAACCCACACCGATCTCCGTTCATGGGACAACTTTGAAGCGGGGAGTAGACTTGAGATACTTCCTTGGCAGTACACGCGCACACACACCAGCGATTGATTTCACTCGGCTCACATCCAACTTGTGACTCGCGAATAAAGATTTGGTGATATTTTCTGCATCTGCTGTTCCGATGGCAGGGTTGGAGACTGAGATGAGCCCCCGCGAAAGTTGTAATGAAATTAAAGCCAGTGTTTATTTCAGTAGCCCATGCCGAATTCAAGAGTGACTTTTGCTTTCCCACTTTGTGCTCCACTACTTCATATTTCCATCATCCTCTAGTCTGAATGCGGCGGTGAGATTAAAAAAAAGGGAAGAAAAAAGAGAGAGGCGATTGCTGCACAGATAAGCGGCGGTCTGTTTTCGCTCCTCTGATCAGCGGTAATTATATTTGTTGGCGTGGAGGTAAGTGGTCCTCCCCGGGGGGCGTATTGTACTCGACTCACTCCATGTCATAAAATAAAATTACAAGGAAAGGGGAAGATATCCTACAATAACAGAGGCGAGTCGTTAAATCAAAGAGTAGCTAAATTAAATCTGAAGGGAAAACACATTAGGGTTATGATGGACAAGGGCAGGGGGCTTCAAATTTAACGCGGGTTAATGAGTTTATAATAGCTTCTATGACTATGGTTGGTTAACAGGCGCACATACACTCCCTCTGACACGTGCAACGCTTTCTCTGTAAGACATTTAAAATTAATTAGTGATCAGTTATCTGTGCTCCAGTCGATCTGCACTTCAGCACTATAAAGAGAGGAGTCTATAGGGTATGAAGTGAGGCGCACAAGGATAAGTAGCTTTAAAGTGCTTCTCTCAGCACACACATTAGTCCTCAGTTATAAGTTTAGCTCCCTGCAACAGTCAGCTCTCCTGTTACAGCAGTGGACATTCACACATCTTGTACCTGTTGGCACCCTCTTGTCTGCTTTATGTATCTGTGGGACCTCTGACCTCCAGTGTGGATGTTTGGCCTGCTGCAGCCAGCAGGTCTCCCACTGCAAAGCAGTCTTTCTTTAGTGACATCTCGGTGACCTTTCACACCAGAGGAGCTGTGCCTCAGGGGGAGGTCAGGAGGAGGCTAAGAGTGATAATTGGCCTGTAAACATTCACAGACAGAAAACACAGACATCCAGATTGAGGAGTGTGTTGTTTCCTGCTTGGCTGGTGTCTGAAAATTCTATCAGTCAAATGGAAACCTATTTATTCTGTTTTTACTGTACAAAAACTGAAATAAATTGCTCACTTGGTCCCCCATGTGAGCAATTTATTTCTGTTTTTTTTTCAATTATTATTATAAATATTATTTTTTATTTTTAAAATCTTGTTTCTTTTTTTCCACATTACTTCCTTCGTCATGGCAGCGACAGCCATTTTGCAAATTAAAATATTTCATTGTGTTGTATTTTGACAATCCAAAATTGAATAAATAACTGTGGAAAGTCAACATTTCAAATTCCGAAAGTATTTGTTTAATTTAAAATAAATAAATGAAGCCTTGTTCGATTTGACCTCAGTTCCAACGTGTTCAAAACAGGTAATTTACTTGATTGGGTATGAGGAAAGCATGCTTAAATAAATAAATAAATAAAAATACTAATGAGATCCTGCTCTGCAAATGGTGGAGACAAGTTTGTTGTCAGGATACGTTTCAAAAGCCAGCGATGCTTGATGGTATCAAGATGGATCAGCGCACATGTATAGAGTAACTTGTACATCTGTGAAGGCACAATTAATGCTAAACAACAGAACCGATACAGATTTTGTAGCAACATCTGCTGGCGTGTACTGTGCACCATGTCTTTTTTTAAGGGAAGGTGTTACTTATTTCTGGAAGGTGATGCCAGCCATCTACTACATGCATTACAACAGCGTGACTCTGACCTGCCTGCCAGTGATTTAAAAATATTTAGGGAATTCTGTAATTAATGACCGAGAACCATCTGAAATTCTGTATCAATTAAGAACAAGAAAACATTTAATTTCAAAACTTCAGCAGTTGGTCTTATTAGTTCTCAAACATTTGCAGAGTCTTTAATAGACAGAATGAGACACAACAGATAGTGAAAAAAAAGAGTATTTCTTTGTTTTGATACGTTGATGTAAAAAGGGTTTGAAATTATCTGCCAGTCAGTTTTTCACCCACAATTTCTACAACATTGCAAAGTTTTAGAAAACAGATTTCCTTTTTGCTTTTTCTTTCTTTCTTTCTTTCTTTCTTTCTTTCTTTCTTTCTTTCTTTCTTTCTTTCTTTCTTTCTTTCTTTCTT